>VWZV01005807.1:0-87877 GCA_013397155.1 Irena cyanogastra
GCCGCCACCGCCTGGGTCTAATTGCCAGGGCTCGGGCGTGCCCCGCCACAGGTACCAGGGCGGCCGGAGTGGTGTGGTTGGAGGGCTGCTCGGAGCTGTCCCGGGGGAACTCCGCGCCTTTGCTCCCGGCCCCCGGGCGTTCCCCGTGGCGGCTTGAGCCCCCTCCNNGCTGAGGAACCTCTACTGCAGCCGCGGAGCGAGCTCGGCGGGGGAAGACCGGCCTGTTGCCGTCGGGAGGAGGGACCGCGGCGAGCGGCCCCGCGTGTGCCCGCGGAGCGGGGGAGCGATGAGCCGCGCATTGTTTGCCCTGTAGGCAGCGCCCGGCGGGCAGCGGGGCGGCGAGCCATGGGCTCCGCGCCTTTGTCTCCCGAGTGAGCCAGCCCCGAGCCCGCAGCCTCCCGCCGCCGCCCGAGCCCCGGCGACATGGACGTGACCGTCTCCGAGCTCCTGGAGCTCTTCCTGCAGAGCCCCTTAGTGACCTGGGTGAGCAGAGCGGGGCGGCGGGGAGCGAGGGGGCAGCCGGCAGCGCAGCCGTGTCCTGCCGGGGGTGGCTGGGTCCGCCCGCCATCCCCCAACCCTGCTGTCCTTCCTCCGGCAGGTGAAAACCTTCGGGGACCTGGGGAGCGGGGACCAGGACAACCTGGGCGTCTACATGGACCTGGTGGATGGCGTCGTCCTGAACAAAATCATGTTGCAAATGTGAGTGGAGTCAGAGAGCAAAAGACACGAGGGGGAAGAGCCCCGGCCCGGAGCTTTCCTCAGGCGGGGGGGGGCGGCCTGGAACCGGAGCGATTCTCGTTGTGATTGCTCTTCGAAATTAACAAAAAAAAGCGCGAGGAAAAAAAGCTCCGAACTAATCCAGTTCCAGAATTCTTTAACTTGTTTTATTAATTTTTTTGCGTGGTATGTGTGTGGTTTTCGGTTTTTTTCCTCCCAGTTAGCTAAGTTAATGCTACAGTGGAAGGTGTGTGGCACTACAAAGAAGGAAATGAAAGTACAGTATCAAATAAAGCTTTACTGGGAGGATTTCATCTGAACTTTGACTGCTCTTGTGTAAACTTCGATACTAAATACATAATTTGAAAAAACGTTTTAGTGCTGCATCTTTCCGGCAGCACTGTAAGGCCACGTGTTGAGGGAACTTAGAAATTGGTTGAAAGGTGGAGTGCTGAAAATACCCTAACATCGAATCGAATCGTTGTTAGGACTTGTGCCATGTTTTTAACCACATCCTTTCCTGTTGCTGATCTACTGTGCTGCATGCAGAGCCTGACTATTTTCTCTTTTCTCTGTATTTTATTTCAAGTATTCTGATATACTCTGAGAGAGCGTTTGTAGGGACGAATATTTGGCTTTCAGGGGAGGAGAGTTTGGAAGTCAGTTTTGGCCGTGTGCTTTCTTAAGTGACTGAAATCAATTAAAGCTCGACCAGTGATTTGCAGTTAGTCCAAGCATTTAAATGAAGAATTCACTTTAGAATACTTTAAAATCTTGAGAAATAACATTAAGTCTGATAATCAAGGCCTCGCCCACTCAGATTGTCAAGTTTTGTTATCTTCTGGTACCTTACTGGTCCATGTCAGAAGGTAATAAAATTTTCTTTTGATTTGATGTTACCAAGAGTGAAATTTGTGCACTGGAGCTTAAGTAGTTAAGCTGGTGAAAATCCATGATTCAGAACAGAACCCAGATCAGCTAGCACATGGAGATAACAAACTAGTGGTATAAACTAGGAGGGATAGAAGCCTCTTGTAAAGAGAAAACATAATTTCCAGCATTTTTAAAGGAATAATTACACTTTAAAAATATTGTTTTTTGCAAATTAGAGCCTCGAGTATGAACGTTTAGGTCCAGGCTTGTAGCTTTCCAAGGTGTGGGAAATTAAATTTGGATTTATGACTGTTGTGTTTGGCACAGAGATGACCAGCCATATAACTATCAAGGAACAGCAGCTGAGCTGGCTGCAGGTTTAACTAAACAGCACTGTTATCTAATACATTTATATAATTATACGTGCAATAGTCGTCTTACTCCATTGAATTATGTCTAAGGAGGTAAGAGTTGTTAAACTCGAGGGAGCAACTGAACAATGGTCTGGAGGCAAGGAGAGAATTACAAGATCTCATGGAAATAAGGAAGATTAAGCGTACAGGCTGGCTGAGTGCAGCAACACTAGTTGACATTTTGGCTGATCTCTTGTGATTTGTGAGAGGTGCCCTGAATGTTTACTAGTTTTAAGCAGTCAGATGAATAGTTTGGTGAGGCTTTGGTTTTTCTTTTTTCGGTTTTTTGGGGTTTTTTTTTTGGTTTTTCAGACAGTGAAGTGTTGGAGGCACGAGCAGTGTGGAGTAGGAAACTGTCCCATTATACACAAGCAGGCCTTTCCTCCCCTCTTTTTAGGCAGCTTTACCAGTGCTTCTAATGGTGACTAAAGAGCTTGAAACCAAAAGCTATGTACTGAGAGCCCAAGATTGTTTAACTTAGAAAGGACTGCAGTTTTATTTAGGTCAGTGTATCCTGACCTAGCAAGGTGCTCAGGAGAGCTGCTGACTGGCCTTTACTTTTCCCTGATTTTAACTTTGGAAATTGCAATGCAATTACTGCTTACATGTAAGTCAGGCAAGTCTTGCAAGACATGTTTCTGCCCCACAAAGCTTTCAGAATAAATAAATGTTTTTAAAAATCCTTGCTCACCAGTTTTTTCAAGTCCTGGTTCCTGAAGATGGCTTTCAATGCTTGGCTGGAGATTTCTTCCTGCTAAAAGCCTATTAATGAGGGCCTTTGATAAATCTGGAATTGGATTTGCCATGCCATGATAGTGTTGATTGCTTGAAAGCACAGATGCAGGCATGCACACACATGTAGAGAGTAGGGGGTCTCAGGGTGGAAGAGCTGGGCTCCTGGTGTGGACAGCTGCCTCATCACTTGTGTGTTATTTCACTTTGAATTTTTTTATCCTGCTTGCCTTATTACTGGAACAGAAATAACAGGGGCATGTGGGCTTGCATCTAAACACCAGGTGTACTTTGCTGCAAATCAAGCTGTTTCTTTCAGTGAAGACTTTGAAAGCCAAATTCTTGGGAAATTCATTACTAAAAATACGACATTTCTGCCCTGCAGCAAAGCAGATTTTAAGTTTAATTCAGGGCAAAGAAGACAGGTGGATCTGTGGAGAAATCCAGATATACCTGTTGAGTGGAGATTGCTGAGCGAAAGTAAGGCTTTAGGTGTTTGAGTCATGGGTGGGCTGTAGGAGTTCAGCCAGCCCCTAATTTCTGTTGTAATTTGGGTAAACTTCGGGTTTTTCCAAAATACTGTCTGGCAGCTTTGGGTGGAGAAGATCCCAACTGCTTTGTGTTGTGGTGTCAACATTTTTTAGGTGGTGGGCTCATCTCAGCAAGGCAGCTGTGTCACCAGAGAGATATGTGACAGCCATCTACTGCTTTTCCAGCCTGCTAAGTCCCTGCTGGCTCTGTGACAGGAGGTGAAAATAGGGCTGTGCCTTAACTTCATCCTCTTCAGAAATGAACTGCCCCTGGGAATGGCAGCCCGGAATAAAATGTGGTTTGCTCAGGCTTGCCGTGTATGTAGCCGTGGCACAAGGGCAGAGGAAGGGAGCCTGGCCTGGGCTTAGGTAGACTGTAGTCGGTAGGACACCAGCTGTTGGGCTTTGCTGGTGATCCCTTTGCTTACTGGTTGTCTCGAAAACAAGCAAGACTGTTTTTAAGAAAGCTGAGCGTTGTTTGAGTCTCAGTGGGGGCACCTAGCTTTTAAGTGAGTTAAATTTAGTAGCAAGAGTCAGCAGTGTTTGGTTTCCCCACTTAGATTTTACAACAAGACAAATGATTTTTCCAATAATTCTGTTGTAAATGAATGGTTTCCTTTGCCTGTGTCCTGCTCAAGTGTATATCCCAACCTGATCGTGCATGAAGGACAACGCTGATTTTTGCAGACTTGCAGTGCTGGCTGAATGCTCTGCATCCAAAAACGTTTGTTAATCTTCAAAGTGGAACTGCTGTGTTTCAAGCTTGTGTTGCTAATGGATTTATGTGTACCAGGTTAATGAGATTCTCTGCAGACATACTTAAAGAAGTTTTTAAAGAACTTTTTTCAGGCGGCTGTGTGTCACTTCCTGGTATGAAATTAGCACGTGGTGGCACTGCAGTGACTGCCTTCAGTGTTAGAGCTGCAGCTGTGGCATAATACCTACAAGCTTAAGCAAATATTTGCCCCATTTAACTTCCAAATAAAACTTCCTATAAGAAATTATATGGAGGTTTATGCAGGTATGTGTTTTCATGTTGGCTTGTTCTAATTCTTTTAATTGAAAATAGACTGCTCTCCTGTCAAAATATTTAGCAAACAGGAATGTGTGTTAGGAATACTGCTGATAATGCTTTTTGTGTTAAAATCCTGTTATAACAATGCGCAATAATAGGTTTCTCCATTTCAGTTGCTGTCATGGTTTGTGGTACTGTTGATCTGTTGTTTTAATTTAGACCACGTGACAGGAACAGCCACATTGTGAGTGCCTGCTCCTCGTGGTTTGTAGCAAATGGCACAAATACCAGAAGATGTGTTAGAGATGTGCATCCTCCTAATTTAAAATTTTAGAATGTTATGTAGAGATGCATTTTCCCACAATTTTCTAGGGAATTTAGGAGTCTGCCAGCCTTAGTAGCATGGTCTCAGTTGATAGAGGAAGAAGTTGGATGGTAGGAGAGTTAGACTAGCCCCAGTATGGTGTATTTTTGGTTCGTGCCTTGCCTGCAGAGTGAAGTGCCTGGGGATGCTGGGCCAGTCGGTTCCTTCTGGCATATCACAACCCTTGGGCCTGACTTGAGAGCTTTCCCCTTGTTCATCAAAATGGCTTGTCAGAAATTGTAAGAATGAAATTGTCACTTTGAATTTTTAAATTTACATTTTTTATGGTTACTTTTAGAAATTGGTGACTTAAGGGATTGCATCATCATGCACTTGTGTTGGTGGCCCCATGCCTGCTCAACTTGTCACTTGATCTGTGTCTCCTGACCCTTCCTTTCCTCTCTGTTCCTAGAAGATTCATGAGCATGTACAAACCAGACAACTTCTTTAAAATGTTTGGGTATGTAGCAAGGTTTGAGACTTCCTTTCTGTTTATTTGGCTTGGGTGGCTTTTTACTGGTTTGTGGAGTTCTTCCCTTAGTCACACCTCAGCCATGCTGTCTCAGTCTTATTTAGGTAACTTTTTTGATCTTGAGACGTAGGTGGTTTTCAAAAAAAAAAAAAAGAAATGTCGTTTTCATTATATTTGTGTGTAAGGGAAAGACCAAACATCAAAGGACTGAAAAGGCATCAGAAGTGGTATTCAGGGATTTTTTTAGATATATCCAGACATTAATTTGTTTGGGTTACCTGGTTAGTGTTGCAGGAAAAAAAAAATCTCATGAATTTCTAATGTGATCCTTAGAAAAACTCTTTCTATAAACCTCTTGATGAACAAATTTCACCATACAGGCAAGGGCTATAATGTACAAAGTGTGGTACCAACAGCTCTGTCTGCTTTAGGGTAGGATTGTCTTTAAGCACAGAAAGAAGAAACAGGATCTTGCTTGTTGGGAAGGAATTGTTCCATTTTCCTGTGAAGACAATAAGCTCTGTGGCAGTTTGAAGTGTAGGCTGTGCTGGACTTCCACATCTTGTGCAGAGGGTCCTTTCTGAAGTAAGCTGAGGTGCTGTGTGAAGCTGATTACACAACATATTTGGAAAACATGTTTTTGAGCTACATTTTATTTTCAGAAAAGCTTTTAATTTCTTTGTGGTGGTGAAGTGGCAGGAGTGCTAGAGCTATGCTGTGCTGTATCTTGGCTGGAGGTTAAGAGGACCCTGAGGTCAGTGGCATAAGGGCTCTTGGAGCAATCAATTACCCTTAACAAAGATGATAGGATAAAAGCTCTGGAATTGCTCCTGAGAGCCTGGGCCTGCTAGTGCTTGTGTTCCTGTAACACAGTCTTTACTGTGCAAAAATAAGCAGATCTTGTCTAGGAAGTAGCTGTTCTGTGTCTTATGTGCCTTTGTAAACGTAATCCAAGTCCCTCAGTTCCTCTGCTGCAGCTGTTGAAGAAACAGCATCTGCTTTCCTGTGGCTGATCAGTGTGCTTTGCAGATTTTTGCCCCATTTTGTGCAGTTCTGGGAAGGATTGTGGAGTAGTGACTGCTAGCCAGTCAAAGATGTCAGTTCCTGGCCACAAACCTGGGAACGCTGCCAGACAGTGGCCAGTGGCGTGGCAGTGTGCTGCCTGCATGAGCTTTCACATGGAAATGAGAGCTGTAGGCTGACCCTTCTGTTTGGCCAGCTTCTCTTTACTGAATATTTCTTCCCTTTTAGCTTCCCACTCTATTGTCGTGGCCTTGCCTAAAAAAAGCTGTGTCCAGCTTCCTTTGAGGTACAGTGTCTGTTCAGACAGTACTGAAGGCAGGGTGTTGTCTGAGCTCAAGCCCAGGTGCCATTTATGCTTCTCCCTCACTGTGGACCCATCCTGTCAAACTGTTACAAGTATGGCTTCTGCACTCCTGTGTCTGAGCAGGAGTAACATGGAATACTTACTACAGATTTTACTTTAAAAGCTTGTTGCAGTTGTCTCTTTTTGTTCCTTCTTTCATAATTTATTCTAGTACAAGTCTGTGTACAAAATCCTTTGCTGCTGGAAAGGCTGTGTAGTGTTTTGCTAGTTTATGCCAATATTGGTGTTCTGCTTAAATCCATGTACGTAAATACTGTCTGATGTTACCTGCTGTCAAGGCAATTTTCCCTCATCTCTGGACTATCTATGTATTTTTTCATACTTATTCACATAGCACTGCTTTCACTCAAGAGGTGCTCTGGAATGGTTGTGCATTAAAAAAAGTAAACATTTATGTAAACTCTTTGACATACTTATGTAAGTGTTGGCAGATATATTTTAAAAATAAATATTGGATCAGTTCCTCTTTTATTTCCTTGTCAGCGCCCAGGTTCAGTAGTTGGCCCTGGAAGAGCTGTGAATGGCTTAATTAACAGCCAGAGCAGAGCTCTGGGAGGCAGGTGTTTGGATTGTGTAGGAGTCTGCTGATAAGAGTCATTATTAAAGGATGAACACAAAACTTTGATCTGTGCTATTAGCAGATAAAGATTTTCGGGTTCCTTTTTCTTCAACATCTTAGAGTGTATGGAGATGATCTGAAGGTGAACATTTGTATGAAATTGTTTGCAGCTTTTTTCTGTGTCTTATTTTTTATTTTAAAAGTCAGATTGCTTCAGATACAATTTTGATTTGTTTTTAAAATCAAACAAAAAATGTAGCATGTGTATGAGATCTAGTTAGATGATATGGGCATAATAAGTGCAGTATTTTTTTCCCTTCAGTTTATAATACATCTGGTCTTTGCAGTTTTTACAGTGATCACCAATCAAGTATTAATATCCTCTTCTTGTCATAAAACTCCAAAGCCGAGGAAGGCATGATAGTATTTCCTAGACTTGCCTTTATTTGAATAAGGAAAACCCTGTATTGTGAGAGACTGCTGATCTAGATGCTCTTTTTTCAGGGAAATATGAGTAAGAAGGGAAGCTGACCTGAAGTACTGTGTGGGTTGCAGTAGGGTACTTTGTGACATGCAGGAAATATTTCCAGCTTAAACATAGATGCAGAGGTAATGAGCTTACTCTGTCATGAATTAATGCACATATACCCTGTATAATTGTCATTGAATTTAATTCATAAACTTAAATGTGTTATTGAGGTGTTAAGTCTTAACAACTGCTTAATTAGTAATATTTTATTTTTTCTTCATTTTTAATAGAGATCCTCGACCAACCAACCAACGTGTCAACAAGCATGTCAATAATGATACTTATCTTCGGGTTCAAAACCTGACCATCTTGATCAGAAACATTAAGACTTATTATCAGGTGAGATTTCTGCTCTCTGCTCATTAATCTGTGATGACTGCTGTACTGTTTTAGCTAGTGCAGGGTCTGGGGACTCAAAGAAGCTTGCTATAGGAAATGGAGAGGAAATTGTGTTTGTGTAAAAGTACTTTCAGCCCTGCTTTTTCTTCTGAAAATGACAATACGGTTATCTTCTCCATCTATTCCTCATGGCCAGAGGATGGCCAGAGGCTGCTTCCTTGCCTTCCTTTTTTTTTTTTTTTTTTTTTTTTTTTTTTTTTTTTTTTTTTTTTTTTTAAAGAAGTTGTCCTCAAAGACTGTCATAGCCCTTTTAGTACATGCGTCTCCAAATGCTGTTTTGTGGTAGGGTTGTGCATGTGAAGAGGTTTGCTGAAATGGAAGTAGTGTTTCTAGGTGTAAGACTTTCTTAAAACAGGAAACTTTTTCTTAAAGGGGCTGCTAGAAAATAAAATCTCGATGAAATGTTTTTAACACTAGAGTATAAATCTTTATTGGATAGGAAAAATAAATCTGTCCTTAGCTTGAAGGTAGACTTCTTGCACTCTGTATTTTGGTGTTCAAGCAGTTGTTTGTTCAGAACTCCTCTAAGAGAGCAAAGTGCAGGAATGACTGCAGAGTCTCACACTGCACTTGTTGGGTGTCATTCTTGAGTTGTCAGTGTTCCTCTACTGTAACAGTGCTCCCCTAGAACCAGGGTGGTGACAGCTGAGCACTTTTGTAGAGCTATGAGCATGTTGGCTGCTGTTGGAGAGCCGTAGCATGAACTCACTCTAAATAGAATTTCTGCATGCACACTGTTGTGTATATTTGGACTTCTTAGTGAGGAGGTAACTGTTCTGCTGTTTCCTTCTACACATCTTTTGTCAGATTTGAATGCTGTGCAGTATATAAACCAGGCTGAAAACACTTAGGATTGTTAAAATGCTTCTCTGTGTGTCTCAATCATATAATGAACAAGCTATCTGAACTGTAGGAGTTGATGCCAGTGTAATTACCCTGGACACTCCATCTTTTCTGTATATATAGAAGATACTGTGTATTGGTTTTGTCTTCAAAATACAGAAGATATTTAGAGTAGTGCCTTTCATGCCATTCTCTTCCAAAGCCTGCCTACTGCTCTTCCATGTGATTGCCACAACTCTGCTCCTGGACTTGCTTAGGGAAGTTTGAAAGAGAGGCACTTGTAAAAAATGACAAAGTCAGATGGGCTAGGTGACTCATCTGTGCAAGCTCCAGCAGCCTGCTAGGAAAACAAAGTAACTCAGATTTGAGACGGTGTAGGGGAGAGTATCCTGTATTTCTGAAGATAACTGATCTGTGTCTCTTGTTGAGATCTGGAGATACTGATGCAATGTGATGTCATTCCTGAGACTTGTGATTTCTAAGTTTAGTCACAACTAGAGACTGAAGTTTGAGCTTTAGTGGGCTGGTTTTCTTTTGTCTTGTTGTTGCTGTTTGTTTGTGTAACTCAGTAAATAGTTTAAATGTATATGGAGTCTACAAGAGAGATTAGTCCTAACCTTTTCTCCTTACCCCTACAAGATTTACTGTCTGAGAGTCTGGTGCTCATTGGAGAGTGAGGTGTTGAATCTTTCATTCATGAGCTTTTTCTTTCTTCTTTCTTTTGCCTTTTTTTTTTCCTTCTTTCTTAAAGGTGATACTCTGACCTCTTTTAAAAGTACGTGGAACAAGATCAGAGTCAGGAAAAAAGAAAAGTGATTCAGAGTCATGTGTTATGTTGCTTGTTGACCTAGCTGTTGAGATAATCCAATAAAGCTAGCAACAACTGAAATAGGTTGAGACACAGAATTTTCAATGGGAAACAGTAGCTGAGGCTTGCTGTAGCAGCTGTAACAGTGATGTTCCTATTGTAGTCTAGAAATTAAATACTATGAATCTTGCTGCCTGAGGACCGTATATACAGTATGTAAACAGTGCAGTCATGAGAGCTTACCAGTCTTTGCATTTGGTCCTGAAAATGTAATTATGACAAAGTTTAAAATAACTTTTTTTTTGTGGTAGTAACCTTATATAAGAAACTTATTTTTCCTTGACACAATCATATCTTCAGGGCAAATCCAAGGTCTTGATGCTAATCTGAGATTCCCTTTCATGTGGTGTGTGCAGCCTTCAACTGCCTATAGTCTGGGGGTAGTTGAGGCCATCTATGCTGTAATTGAGCTCTGTGTGAGATTGATGCAGTGTATAGTGTTGCATCTGTACTCATGTTAGATGTTTGGAGGTTTTCTTGTCGTTTAGTGTATGATTTGAGTAGGTTTTAGTAGGGTTTTTTTTTTAACATGCAACCAAATAGATGCTTTGGGATATTAAATATTCTTAATAATTAAACATTGTTATGCTATTTTTCTCCTGAGTGATAGAGATTTTTAAAAATAGTCTGAAGTTATGGGCATTATTTAATGAAGTAGTATAAATACATTAACCTAAGTTAAAGTTTTCAGTCTTACTGACTGAAAGCATGTTTGCAGACTGTGAGGGAGAAGTTCTTGACAAACAATAGAACATAAATTTTCTGCTTTCTCAAGAGAAACAAAAACATGATATTGGCCTTGACATTTTACATTCCTCCTCACCTAACGGACCAAAGTCAAGTTTACAGTGTAATTGCTGAATTTGATAGACCAGATCATCTAGAATGAAGTGGCATTTTCCTCATTCTTTTTTGAAGGACATTGGTAGGTATGAAAGAACCCTTGCCCTTCTCTTTACTGGGCAGGAGCGATGAAGAGTGTGACATGAATTCATAGTACTGTACACAGTATTTGAGGAAGGTGACATAAGTGCCTGCTAAAATTAATGCTGATATTCAGAAGGTAGTTGACATTTCAGATCATGTAATTGTCCAGTCTGTGTCTAATATCAGAGTTCTCGTATAGCTGTATTGCTTCATTAAAGCAAAATTCTTATTAATACAGATAATGCTACTTCAGAAAACAAGGACAGGTCTGATCCAGAAGCACAATTCCAAGTATTACAGTGTTGGCACTTTCCTGATCTCATAAGCTGAGGGTTTCTGCTGGAGATAACTATGAGCAAGCCAGTTTATTGGTGGAATTTGGGTTTAATTTAAGCTTTAAAGATCAGCCCCTATGTGTGCTTCACCAGACATAACTTGGGAGGGGTAAGTGCAATGAAGAGGCATTTTTTTCTGTTTGAATAATCTCTCTATTTTAGAAATTTGCTGACTGAATTTGTTCATTTGCAATTTTCCCCAAAGAGTTGCCATCTTGCAACTTTCAACTGCATGAGACTTTTTTCCTGGTGGCTACTAAGAAAAAGTGTCAGGACTCTTAAAACGGAGGACAGCACTGGTTGCTCCTGGCTTTGGTGGTATTTATTTATTTGTTGGCTACATAATACTTGTTAGCAGTGGTACCGTTTAACATATTTGCATTTCCCACTCTCTCAACAGTTGTACCTTTGCATGTTTTACTGACTTGAGAGGGGCCCTGTTTTGAAACTGAGCATATGACTCATTTTGCTGTGGGATTTTATGAGCATTCAAGATCATGTCGTTAATTGCATTTAATAATGGTTATGCTACTGATTCACTGGAGAAATGGCTGCTCATAAAACTTCTGGAATTGGTGCCATATCTTGGAAAAGGCTGAACACAGCACAAAGTTTTCTTTGCTCATAGTGTGACATTTATGTGGCTCTTCTTGCTCTGACTGAATTCTAATGCTTGCCTGTCTTTTTAAACTGAAAGAAGATGGAAGAATGCTAGAAAATCTGAAGAGTGTTGGCCTTTCCCTTTGCTGTGTTGTAGAGAATGTTTAAATCCTGTGAGTGTTGCTACTTAATGATTCCATGTAAGAGCAGCACCTGATATCTGCAATGCTTGGATAATATGCTCATACCTGTAGAGTTTTAGAAGAAGCCTAAGGCAGTCTAAGACAGGGTAAGCCTGAACTGACTCTATTGTGCTTCCTCTGCTCATGTGTCAATCTTTGGGTTTAGTTTTTTTTTTTAAGAACTAATAATCACTTTGATACCAGTTAATAAAAAAGGAATTTTATGAAGAGTCTGTTTTGAAAACAGCTAGTTTCCTAACCTTCAAAAATGTCAGTAGTCACTCCAACAGTATATACTGCACTCTCAAGCAAAAACTCCTTGCATTTACGTGAGAAACTTGAAGCTGACAAAGAGAAGAATGTGATCACGCCTTGGCTGTGCCTGGATGGGTATTATGGTCACATCTGGAGTATGTGGATGAGAAATGCTGTTGGAAGAAATGCTACATTGTGGTCATGGATGTATTTTTGTTGCCTCTATTCCCTACAGTTGTGGCCACTAAATACCCAGCAGATTACCTCATGTTTCTAAAAGGTTGGAAATATCTCTAAATTAAAAAATAACTTGTACTGAGGCCCAGTTCTGAGAAGAGTTGTGACTGTGTGGCATGTGCAACTTCAGTAAGAAACTCATAAAAACCCTTAGTGTTCTCATTAAAGTGAGGGGGGGTAGGTAAAAGGGAAGCAATTCGCGGAGTTTTTAGAGACTGTATTACCACAAATCCTGCTGTCCCCACCTGAATCACGTAGCTGAGATCATGGAGGGCAAGGATGCCTTAATTTTAAGGTATATTTCTTCAGATCTGTGTCTTCCTTTAGCTTTGCTGCTCTATACTTGTGCAAAACAAGTACAAGCAGCAGAGTTTTTATCAGGTATATTAAAGGATGTTAGCTGCCTGTGAGTTGCTGAGGCTGTTTCTAATCTCTGGAATAGATATGAGTTTGTTTTTAGGATGAGGCAGGTGCTGTTTTTCCCTGTTGATCAGCAAAGGTCTTGAAATACCAGTAGCTTCCAGATCAGTAAACAACTCCTACTTCTGTAGTTGAAGCACTGAGTCAGGTTTAGAGCTCTTAACTGAACTGCAAAAAGAAATTCAGGCTTGGAGCTCCAGATCTGGACACAGCTTAGAGACTGGTGGTAACTGTACTCAAGCTATTAATAAAGTTCTGGAAGTAGCAGTGGCCTCTCGTGTGAGCTGGAATCTTTCCCTGCTAGGCAGGCTACTTCTATTGGGCTAGTAATCTAGTCCTTAGCAAAGTAAACAGCAAAATGCTAGAAATGCACATAAATGCACACACCCTGAAGTAAAAAAAATTATTTTTCTGTTCTTGGGGGAAAGTTTGTACCCCCAATGGCCTGCTGAAATTAGGTAAAACTGAACTTCTCTTTGCTAGCTTTGTCAGTTTGGTGAGTTAAGCTATACTGTGCTTTCCTTTGACTTCTGTTCCCTAGTGAACAGTTTTGGCTTAGGGACGACCTTTCTTTATCTTGAGCTTTAAATTCCAAAATTATTAACTGAAAGTGTCAGCTTTCTCATGAACAAGGTATCCAAAGCTTCAGCAGCAACTTAATGCAAATGCTTTGCTGATCTCATGCACTCCTGAGTGCAATTCTCTCCCTTTTCTGTACAGTTGAGTGGGCTGTAGTCATAGAGTCTCTAAAATTTTCTACATTGGCAATTGTACTGTTGCACTTACCAGAGGTAGTGTGCATGGTCTTGTGGCCTGAAGTTACAGCTGCACAAAGCAACAACAGTGAGCAGCCATGAAACCTCTGTTTTTCACAATTCTGCAATAAATAAATGAACCCCTATGACAAATCAGTTATTTGTAAGGTACTGTTGTAGGGATGGTCTGTATTCCAGTAAGGCAGTGGGCCATTCAGGACTCGAGATTCTGCTACTGGCACAATCTGGAGTAGAACCTTATTAGCTGTGTATTTGCTTCTATTCTTCATTTGACTTTTAGTTAGTTTAAACTTGTTACAGGCACAGACTGTCTATATGCATTTATGCAGTACTTAGCTTAATGAAGCTGCAGTGACAAAAATATTTAGAGGTAGGCTTTCTCTTCTGCAGGAGCATGATCATGAGACATGAAGGTTGCATATAGGAGTGGTATTGTCCACAGTGAATTCTGAGGACATTTGTTTACTGTAGTGCTGTGTGCAGGGCAAGGGAGTGACTGACCTTGGTGCAGCCATTCTGGGAAATGCTGAACCAGTGATGTTAGTCTTTGATTTAGTTCTTCAGCTGAAAATGGGTACCACTCTGCTGCAGTGGGACAACCACAAGAATCAGAAAAATCATGATAACTTTGTATAGGTCTTGTTATCAGGTATTTCAATGGGAAAGAGACAGACAAGTGACTCATCACTAGCAGCCAGACTGTCTGATGCTTTGTTAGTGAGAATTGCCTTGATCATTTCCAGAAGAACTAAACAAACATTTCTGCTTCAGAGTTGAAATAAGTTTCTGCAGAGGTCAGTTTTAAGTATTCCCAGGCTGGTGAGAGGTACTATTCCAAGTGACTTAGTAGCATGCTGTTGGACACCTGATTGAGATTACTGGCTTTGATTCCAGGATGCATTTTGGCTGATAGATTGAATTCTATCTGGAAGTTCAAGGGAGGACTGATTTTAGAGATATGTTTTTTTTTTTTTCCCTTGAGGCTCTATGTGCATTTTAATGCAGAGTGCAATAGTGACGTCAAACAGATGGAAGAGAATGGGTTGACTTTTAAACTACTTTTTTCCTGAAGCTAGAATATGGGAAAGGGCAGAGTACCCTGACATATGTCTGCAGTCTTGTCTTTGTTTTGCTTAGTAGGCTAGAGGGGTGTGAATATATTGTGCAGACAAATGAAGAAACTGAGCCAAGGAAAGAGAGGAGCAGTATCCTAGAATACAGTGGCAGATGGGGGTGACCTATAAAATTTTACAGTATGGAATAGCTGTTTGGTTCCCACACAGCGGCATTTACTTAACCTCTGACATGTTAATTGAGAGCAATTCTTGGGATGTCTGCAGAACACAGCCACAGTGTCCTTTATATGGCTTAAAAAAGAGTAATATGAGAGTGTGTGTGACTTTCCTTAACGAAAGCCAAGGCCTGACGTTAATCTCCTTGACTGTTGCTGTTATTACCAATGCTGAAGCCACAGAGTAGTTCAGTCCTCTACTGCATGTGTATTTTTGGATATTAGGTTTGAGATGTAAGTTACTGTTCAGACAGCCATATTCAGTCCTGCTGCCTCAATTTTTGGCAAATGTTCTATTTTTGTCACTGAAACTTTGCAGAGGGGTGATTTAAGTTTCATAGAGCCTACCAATTTTGGGTAAGTTAGGAAACAGCCTGCATGCTAATTACAGCTGAAAATAGCTTTGAGGTTAATTTTTTGCTGAAAGATAATAAAAAATGACAGCTAAAGTTTGCTGTGTTGCCTGTGTTTCTGTAATGAGTTCCATGTCATTTAGTACTTTTCATTAAGAAGTCTTTAAAGAGAGATGAATTCCACAAATGTATGAAGTATGATTGCCAAACAGTCCCCTAATTGCATACCAGTTCCCAAAGCAAATAACTTCTGCTTTTTAATGGCAGGTAGTAAAGAAAAGTGATTTATATTCTTATTTTATTGGCATGTTCTGCCCATAAAAGTGCTATTTAATCCAGTGTCACTTTCCTTGAGGTTATTGTTACATTCTGTATTGTGATACACAGGGTTCAGTTCAGTCTTGATTTCATGCAAGTCTGATTCCATATTAAGGTTTGGTGTCCAGGCTTGTTCCAGGCAGTGATATGTGGCCCTGTGGTGTGGAGCAAGCAAAAGTGTCTCTTTGTGCCTGTAACTCAGCTGGCCTTGGGTTTCCACTCAACAGCATCCTATTTCAGCTTTTGATACAAAGCTCTGTAATGAACTTTCACTTTTTTGTACACTGCTTCTTTTAATGGCTTATTAGACTTGTAAGCAATTCTTCCACAGTGTATTTTCATCTCAGACATGTATGAGATGTCTTCTAAAGCAGTGCTTCACTGTCCTTTTGAAGGAGTATTGGGTTTCAGAATTGTGTGGGAGATCATAGCTGTAATGCAGAGTTTTATTTGCTTCTGAAAACTTTTGTGGTTTGTGTTGTAAAGATCTGCTTGAGTTTATGTTGACCTCCAGTACTTTTGGCAAATGTGAGTGCTCTTGGGCCAAGAAATGGGTGTGAAGGTTGTGGAGACACCTACCCTGGTTAAGAATTATGGGATTTAGCCTGCTGAGCAGGTCACTGGACCAGAGAAAGTCACAAACCTGGGGACAGGAGGGAGTTTTAGTGTGCTAATTTCTTTGCTGAAGATAACTCACAGGAAAGGATATATTTCCTACTTCACGTGGTGTATGGACTTTACACCAGTGCAATTTGAGAAAGGCATCTGGTCATGAATGCAACAGAAATTGAAATGCTGTCGCTTCCTGATGCGTGTATCTCCCATTTGCACATACTGGTTTTTGAAGAGAAGGATTTATAAAATGAACAAACTTGAAGGAACAAATAAAGTGGCAAATTAAAGTGTGTGCACATTGTACTTTGAGTAAGCAGGATGACTTTTTGAAATAGCTGTTGAGATGGACTGTTTGAATATAAGCTGTGTGAGCTTGTGCCTCTCTTTTCCATTATGATTAAGAGATGGAGTTGAAGGAGAGTTTGTGTTTAAATTCTGCTGGGTCCTCATATGGCCAGTAAAAGTGCCTAAATAAAAATCTGCTCAGCAGACAGAAATGGCCCCTGTGGAGCTGTTACTGTCTGTTCTTTCATAATTAGCATTATTAAAAGTATCTGGATGTTTATTTAATTTTTTTAGACTTAGAATGACATAATTTATGTGTGTTAGATGATCAAGATTACAGTGATAGACATCTGTTCCTTTGGGAGCTTGTAGGAAAGACTTGTCTTGGCACAAAGGAAAAGTATTGTATGAATTCCATTTAATCATTTTCAGGATAGGAAGATATTTATTTAGTGAGTTATTAATATTTTTAAACTACAGTAAGTGATGCTCTTTCTCTAAAAAACTTGCTTTTGTTTACCTTACATTAAAGAACTGACTTCAAAAACGTTTAAGTTGTTTGCTGTATGTTTAAGAGGCAAAAGAAGGTAAGTTCCCTGGGGAGCCTTAGAGTTTTTGGGTGTCTTGTTTTTTTTTTTTAATGGTGCTCATCTCTGTAATATATCCACTGGAAAACTATTTGCAAGGGAGTGGAGCATCAAATTTGTATCACAGAAAGACCTGTTAGGTGTGCAGTGTGTGTTATAGGGGAGGTTGCTGCTGAGTTTAATGCCTGGTTCATTTTGGAGCAGCTGTGTTACAGTCAGGCTAAATGACTGGAGTCCCAAGGGAGGCATGAGTATTTACTGGTAGAAACTGGAAGGTGAATTTCTTTTAGAATTTTTTATACTCTAGGCAGAACTTCTAAGTCTGTTAAAATGGTCTTTTGTCAGGATGAAGTTTCTGAAGAAGCAACATCAGTCCCAAGAAGCAGTTATTCTAAAAGTAAAATTCACTTCACTTAAAAAAAGACCAACCAAGCATTAAAAAAAAATCAAAAATTATAAAAAACCTCTAGCAAAACAACAACAAAATCCATCAAAAACTGCAGTCACCAAAAAACCCCTACAGCCAAACCCCTTCTAATTTGACTAGTAACCTGTTGTTTGAGTTACTTGGAGTCTTCCAAGGCCATGTAGTTACTCCAAAGCAAAGCAACAATTCAGCTACAAGGAGTTGCCTCTTTAAGGTAATAAGTGTCTCAAGGTCAGTTTTTCAATGTTGATATTTAAAAAAGTGAAAAAAAAACAACCCAACAACCAAATCAGGAATGCCCACTCTGTGTGTTTGTTCTGTGTTTTCCTGAATATGCAAAAGCTGTGTGTCAGTATTGAAAGCTTTCTCTTTGTTTTCAAAGTTTGTGGCAAATGCTTATCTGAACAGCAAGTGGATGCATCTTTACAGTTTTACATGCAGAAGGAATGATTTCTGTAGTAGAGGACCACAAAAGCTGCCATTATTAGAAGCCTTGCTTACACTTCAGTGCTCTGGCACTTAAGCTAGCTCCTAGCTTCCAGTCATGCAGAAGAAACTAAACTGGAGTGCTCTAATTCTCAAACTTGGTTGAGCTGTCTCACATTTCTTCCAGTATGCATTTCCTTTGTAGCCTGAGCCAAAATCTTGATTGGAGAGGTGATTTTCATCCCCTTTTTTTCACTTGGCCCATTCTTTTTTTTTATGAATTGCTAGGTCCAAATTGTGTGCAATTGAGGGATTCAGATTTAAAATAATTTGTTGTTGCTTGAAGACTTGTTTTCCCTTAGATGCAGCTGCAGTTTGGCCTTTTCTTTCCTAAAGCATTTCAGTTAACTTGCAATTGTCTTTTCTTTGTATGGCATAGGACCTGATTTTAAGTGACACTGACTTGATGGACACTTGATGTGCTGAGCATCTTACATAGCAGGTTCTTCAAACAGTTTTGCTTTGATACCCTTGGATATTGTGAGACCAGAGCTGTCTGCCAGATCATTATTTGTTTTGGTTCTTCTTGACATATTACTAGCATATTGCAGTTTTTACCAGTGTCAAGGTATGTGTCACGCTCTGTCAGTACTTGGAGGTTTGCAGTGTTTATGGCAGCTGCTCGAGTATCTGCAGAAGATACACTGGCTTGCTTTCCCAGTCTTGAGCTTAGCAGGGCACCTAATTTTGGAGGCTTTGAATGCTCTGCCAAACATCATGTAAGAGACACACACTCAGATGAGAGAGCTGAGTTGGCAGAGGAGAGTAAAAAGCAGTTGTGTTTGTAACCCAGTAAACTGCTGTGCTCTTCTAGCACACAGACTTTGCCATCAGGCTTGTACTGTCACTCATTTGTAAAGGACAAGTCCTTTAAAGTTTCTTTTCAGTAGGCTTTTAAACAAGTAGAAAATATACTTATAACTAAGTAAATATAGAGTTATTAGAAATAACTCTTGAGACTCTAAAGGAATAATCTTAAATACTAAATATGCTAAAAAACCCCTGACTTCAACAGCAACAAAAAAAAAAAAGCCAAACCCACAAGCCACTTTGATCTTACTGATACTCATGCAAGTCTCTTCCTTCAGGTTGCATTAATCTTAATTCTCCTAAGTGTTTTGTAAGTTAAGAAAGTTAATGGTGAAGAGTGATTTATTTTTAGTTGGTTAAATGCCTCTGAATGGTGCTTAAAACACAAACAAGTTCCTGGTTAGCTTTTTTTTCTGTAAGAGGTAGCATGTAATTCCCAGCTTAAAACTTTAGCAGTAACTCAAGTAAAATACTTCAGCTGCTTCCACCAACTGTATTTAATATGCAAAGGAGATGAGAAGCAGATTGATATTCAGCACATTTGTCTTAAATAAGCTTTTCTATATGTGATAATTTTGAATCAGTGAATCTGGGATTTTAAAGCAGCTGTCTGACCAGTGTGCCAAAGGAGGTTATCAGGTCAACACTAGATTTAAGTCATTATAGTTGTGGGGGTTTTCTGGTTTTTTTGCATGGGATTTTTGTTTCTGTTCTGTGTGGGCTGTTTGTTTGTTTGTTTTGTTTTGTTTTTAATACATAGTGTTGCAGTTTGAGTAGTTTGTGTAACTGGTAAAGAGGTGCTGAAAGATATATTTGCCTAAGCAGAGGCTGGGAAATACTCAGTCCTTGTTTTTCATCCCTAAAACAAAGCCATATTAAAAATAAAATCACACACACACAAACTCCTACCAGCCCATAAATTTGTAATAAAGACTAGCTTTCTGAACTGTGGGTTTCATTGCATTTGTGTGTAGTTTTTGGGTTGGTTGGGTTTTTTTCTTCTTTCTTGAGAAAGGGTAAATGCACTCTGCTGGTATGTGCTGTAACCTTGCAGTTGCTTCCCGGTTTATCCTCTTTGGTGCCTGTGATGGGGAGTGTTTGACTGCCAGAGTGTTCTTTTGTTGGGATGTGTACAACCATTGTCTTTTCTTTGCTGAGATAACGATTGGATCCTGCCTAACCTGGTACCAACAAATTGTGAAAGGGACAAGTGTACGTGTCTGGAGATACATACCTGGAACTTATTTCTCCCCAGAAATGGAGATTTCTAGTACTCTCAAGTTAGTCTAAGACTTACAATGAAGGGCGCTTGAGTGTGAAGAAAGAAAGTGTAACTGCAAAAATGTACTGCTTAGTATTTCATATTGGTCAGTCCAGATATGTTTGAGGTGTTTAATGTAACACTTGTTTAATATTTCGAACAGCTGTTTGATTCTACAGCAACAAAAATTACGTATGGGTATATAGGATGGATTTTTAAACTATTTTCATGCACTGTAGTAATTTCATTTTCATTGTTGTCTCACTCCACTTTCAACTAGGACTAGGGGTTTTTTTCATTTGTTTGGGTGTTTTTTTGTTTTTGGGTTTTTTTGGTTTTTTTTAAGTCCTTCTTCCCCTTTCCTACCTTCTTAGCTTTCAGATGAAAGTTTAACTTGCCCCAAATTAAAGATTTCAGGCCACTTGTAAGAAAAGAGGTAGTTTCACGAAATGAGAAAGTGGTATTAAATTATATCTGTGTGACTTGGGTGAGATAAGTTAATAATATGAAATAAATTAAATGAAGCAGTGGTCAGAAGGAAAGACCCCAGAATATCTGCAGTCTAAATGTCAGTAGATTTACCTGGGAGAAGGGGGACATCTGAGATACAATGCCATTTGCTGGATTTGAACTTGGAAGTCTTTGCTTTATTGCCAGGTAGATCTGCGTTTGTTGATGGTGGCTTTGACTTCCTTAAAGCATGAATCTGTACAAACTGGAATGTACAGCTTCCCAAATTCCTAGACCTTGCAGCACAAGCCTTCTGTCAGATGAGTCCCGGGTTCTAAGGACTGGTGTTCTGTCTGTTGGGTGTATTGTGACTCTAGTGAGCACAAAGCCTTTCCAACTGGGCTCATGTATGGTAGGGCACAAGAGCTCAGGCACTAGGGACCATGACTGGAAGCAGAGACCCCTGGTGAGGTACAGGGAGCTCAGTTTGTGTGTGTTCCCTTGGAGTACTGACACCCACTTGCCTCAAGAAACCGCAGCTTTGCAATCTTTCAATACAAAAGGAAGTTCTCACTGTATAGATTTTCTTCCCCCAAGTATGATGGTTGAGAATTGCAGCTATGGGCAGCTGCTTCAACAAGGCATCTCCTCCCCGCAAATGCTCATGAGCCTCAGAGTTTATTTATCTCAGAATAATCTGTCCCATTGTTATCTAGCTGGCTGGCATAAGGCATGTCATTTAATTATTCCCTGTGGATGTGAAGAAGTGTCATGGTTGAAGTCCAGTGCTTTTTGCTTAGTGTTCCAAGAAGCCTCCTAGAAGGGTATTCTGGACTCCTTCTGCTAGTCTTAAATTAGGAAAGGATTTTAAAGGATTTTTAAGTTTTTGTAAGCTCTGATGCAAATCTTAAAGCCTTAGGGAAGCTGTGTGTTCATAAAAAGGCAGAATTTGGCTCTTAATGTTAATTGAGATCAGCTCACTGTACTTACTGGGGGGAGAGGGTGGTTTTTGCATTGTTAGTCAGTTTAAGCACTCCCAGTTTGTTTAATCATCATTCTCTGTGTGATACAGGCCCTTTTGGGTTTCATATATTTGGCATAAACTGCTGCTGTATCAGAGAAATTATGAATGAAGTGAACTGGTTTCCTGGCACTTGGGAAGCCATCAAAGTTTATGCTTAACAGAACAACCATATTGAGTAATGTAATACAATATTAAATACACAAGAGCCTAAAATAATTTCTGCTTGCAGAGTGGGGACAAGCCTTTTTTGTTTATTTTTTTAGCATATCATCAAAACAACTATTAAAAGGGAAAAGTTGTAGTTTTAAAAAATTGTCCTTCCAAGGAACCAGCTAGAGGGTAGGGTTTAACCACTACCTCTCACCTTTTTAATGACAACTCATTAATTTGTCTTTGATATTCAGAGCAAGTCTGTTCCAGTTCCCAAGACTTAGGCTGTATGCCCTTGAGGAGTAAAGCAATTAAGAATTACAAGGAGTATTATGCATTGCAGGAATAAGCAACCTGCTGAAATAGTAACCTGCCATGTGCTCCTAAGTCTCTCTGTATGAATCAGGGCTTTAAAGTGGTGACTGATACAAGAAGAATATGTCATCTTTGAGATTAACAAGACAGCTTCACTTGAGAGGAGGAACACATTTGTTTTCATGTTCTGTAACACTGACCTTCCTTCATGCAAGAATATTTAGGCTTGAGTAACTGCTTAAACTGCTGCCACAATCCTTGAGATAATATTGCTCTTCTGGTGAGACAAAGCAGGCTACAGGTTTAGCTGAACATACTTCATTACACTGTAGTTCTAATACCACAAACTCATTTCCTGACTGTATTAACTGCCTGGCATTTTTTTTTGAGACTTCTTTCGTTGCAGAAATAGGCCATTTAAACTAGTCTTGCTTTCTTGGGTAACTGGTCTCTCTAATGATTTCTCTGGCTTTCTCTCAGTTGGATAAGTTACCCTGGTTCTTGTGATGTTTTAATACTCCATGGTATAGCAGTACCTTCTGGTATGGAGTAATGTCTCATTCTTGGCCACTAGATTATGCAGACTGGTTTGGGAAGAGCTTGGGAATGCAATAATTCATTTTGAAGAACTCCTGTGGATCTGTGTTTCATGTCTGTCTGGACTCAGGAATTCAAATGCTGTCCTCTGTATTAACCACTGGACTGCTGTCTTCCTCAATTATATACATGTGAAGAGCAGAACACTTGATGAGGCAGATGCACTGGAAACACATCAAAGTTTATTAAAACACACATCAACATTTAATAAAAAAATTGCCTAGTGGAAAAAGTGTTAATTAAAGAATTTGTGAGTATTAAGAGTTTAGAATTTAAAGTTCGTGTTGCTTGGCTGCCAAATCTCACAAAAATAAATTCTATGAGGTCCAAAGAGCAAGAGCTTACACATCTGGCTCTATATAACTGAGATATTTTTAATCCATAATGAGGAGTGGTGTGTTACAAAGCTGTGAAAACCACTTTGCATTGTGTGCATTCATGAAGAGGTGCTCATTAAAAATGCACTTTTAGTCACCACCTGTTATTTGTTTAATTTGGTGCTTTACTGCGGTGCTGTATTATTTTTGTCATCCTTCTTTTCTGAAGCACATTATTCATCACTTTGAACCATATGGCCAGTAATATATTCTGAACATCTGATTTCTGTGCTGGGCATTCTCTGAGGAAAAACTCTGGTGTCCATGTTTACGGCCAAGCAGCGAAGCCTTTCCTGTCATCTTTTCATGGACGTTTCTTACCTTTTGCATACTAAAGATGCAATTAGGAGATTCACAGCTGTCATGCTACAAAGCATCAAGGGGGTTGCACTTGATGAAAAGGCCTCTTTGCTCAAATTCATAAATAAAAAACAAGTATTATGGGAACAAGGGAGAGCTTTCTGCGGATCCTGTGTCCTCCTCTTCCCTTGCGGTTTCCCCATGGCACCAGGAGCCCGCTGAGGCAGGTGTGTGCAGCGAGGTGTGCAACGACCTGGCTGCTGCTTGCTACGGTCACCTTTGCTCTTTCCTTGCCTGGGGTGATACCCAAGGGTCTCCCCTGGCAAAATTTCATAGAAACTTGTACAAGTTTTATTCCTCTGGACTGGTGTCATAAAAATCAATATGAAAGGTGCCTGTGGAGTTGTTACAATTTGTTTGGCTTGTCTACTCCAAATGTTCTGTAATGTAGAAGCATAACTGGGGATAAAGAACCCCATTAAACGTGCTGCAGCCCTGCATTTCAGCACTGGCTTTATTGACTGTGCATATCTCCTCTGTTTGAAGATAACATGTTGGCATGGTGCTGTCTCCTACTTATCTTTTGTGATAGCATTGTGTCCAGTAATGCTTGCATGAGTTATGCACTCTGAGCAGGGCATGTGTACAGTGTACTACAGTGAATTTTCTTTTTAATGGATGGCAAGGGAATGAATAGATGGCAAAGTGTCCTTTTCAGTCTGGTGTGAAATCTTGTATTTAATGTGACTAGTGGGCAGGTTTCATTCTTATTCTTCTGGCCCGAGCACATATCGAAAACCTGCCATACAACCTGGTGTAATCAGCAGTCTGCTCACAGGAGGCCCTAAGTTTGAAACAGCAGGAGTTTTGCAGCTTGGAGCTGAATGGTGTTGGCAGAGCTGTTTGAAGAAGTTTGCTTAGTTCCTGCCTGCATTGTGCTGAGCCAATTTGAAAGGGCCTGTTGCCTCTACCTCGTGAGAATGACTTCCAGTCAAAATTCACAAGGAATCATGTATCTACTAGTCTGCAATGCAGCAAATACTCCTTTTAGTTTCAGTTGTGCCTGTTTTTGTATTACTGCTTATAAAGTAACATCAGTGAATACAAATTTGGGGGAAATTCTGGTCTTTTACTACTGTGTGTTAATGTTTGGCTTAGCAGATCATCTGCATAATTCCACTATCAAAAGAAATCACTTCGTTTGGAGGTTCAAACTAAAATGCCTGATTTTAGCGCCCTGTATTTACTGTGCATCTTAACGTTGTGGCAATACAAACTTCGTGCTATGCTGAGATTTAGAGGAACAGTGGATTTGGGTACTGGAACTGAGGTGCCAGAGTACCTAGACTTGTGTTAAGGTACTGTATTATAACTGCTGGATTTCTCTAATTGCTTCCTCCAGGTAGTAAGCATCTATTTCTCCCTTCGTAATTTGTGGGACCTGCATGTTTTCTGAGCACTGTGAAGTAAGACTGTTAGTTTGGATGCCCAGCTTCAAAATGCAGATTATTACTATAGGTTTGAAGAGCACAACTTCTTTTACTGTAACATTCTTTTGGTGAGTGACTGCACCAGTTCCCATAGGGCTCTAGTTTCTGATCGGCCATTCATCACTGAACTAATTCACGGTAGTCTGAGACAAACAGGTTTGTCAGAGTAATTCGATGCCTCCACCTAGGTATGCTTAAACAATGATGCAGAGCCATTTTAATAAGTCACGTGAAAAGCTGCTACTTAACCAGAATAAGATAGTCCTTACTCTCTGGTATTGAACATCATTGTCATTCCAGAGTTTGCAGTGGAGCACACATGGCTCTTTTTCATGTTTTATAGTGGAACGCCTTGCCAAGGTTTTGTACCTTACTGAGGTGAAGGGTGTAATCTTTATAGCTATTACTTGTGCTACTTTTTTTCTGATTGTAGTGTCCCTTAAAATTTCATTGGAAGCTGCTTCTAGGAATCAGACTTCTTCTAGACCACCAAAGAGGGCTCAGCATGCTTTGAGTGCTGCTAGGCTTAGATCTGGTAATCAGTAGGTGCAATAACAGTATAAACTCCATATCTTCTGAAATACTAATAATCTTTATTTCTACAGAGCAGCACAGCCCAGATGTGCCAGATGGGAGGTGTTGCTGTTCTT
Source organism: Irena cyanogastra (assembly GCA_013397155.1). Taxonomy (NCBI): domain Eukaryota; kingdom Metazoa; phylum Chordata; class Aves; order Passeriformes; family Irenidae; genus Irena; species Irena cyanogastra. The sequence goes on from VWZV01005807.1 coordinate 25,220, forward strand.
TGCAGCCTAAGGCTTGAATTTCTCTTGCCTGGAGCAATTTTTTTGGGGATTTACCCTCCCCTCCTTTGCTTCCAGCTTGTAATGGTTGTGCTGTTGTTGTTTTGTGGTCTGGTTGATAGGGAGCTCAAAGTCACTTGATACTTCATATTGGGTTTCCCTCCATTATGTTGCTTAAACAGTAAACCTGAGCTCTGCTGATGGAGGTAAGGAATATGAGCCACGTGTGAGGCAGCTTGGAAATTGCTGAGAACGATACATGCCTGCCATCTTTATGTGCCCTTCAAGGACACTGAAAATTAAGTAGTATGATGAAAAAAATTACACTAGTAATAAAGAAGGGGGTTGGTACTATGCATTTTCTTTCTGCTTCTTCTGCCTATAGCCAAGGCAGCTCCTTGTGTTTAGGGGCCCTTGCTGACTTTGAGTCTTTTGTGACCATTTTTTAAGGTTTTCCTCTGTAAATACGAAGTCTTGAAAGTTGCTTTTTCTTTCAGCTGTAAATGAAGGTTTTGTCTATGCATATGATAGATTGATATCCTCTCTCAGGAAAACACTAAACATCACAGCTTAGAAGGAAACTGTATTTTGTTGATATAAAAACATCAGTGGTCAGAAACATTAAAAACTGGCATAGTAGTGTTAGAAGTTAATTTAACCTAAATGTTAGTAATAACATAGTGACACAGTTTGTCTGTTTCTCTCACAGATAGCATAAAGAAAGGATTTTCTAGGATGCAGGAGTGTCCTTCACATTTTTTCTCTTATCATGGGTGTTTTTAGGGTGTTGTATGCATTGAGCATTTGCTGTCACTACTGATCGATACTGATGAAGAGAAGTATAAAATGTGAGGAAAAGTCTTCTCTTAAAACAGAATCATAATTTAACTGAGTTTTCTGTATCAGAAGCTCACCATTGCTGCATAACTCTGTGGAAGTCGTCTGCTAGGGCTGTAGTGAAAGAACGCTTAAACTGAGCTCTGTGGTATGAGGCTCGCAGGGGGAGCAAGAAGGGTAAAGCTCTGCTGACTTAATTAATGTTAACAGTTATGAGTTATCTGCAAGATTCACAGTAGATTACACAGATTGTATTAAGCAGGGTTAATCAGTCCTTTCAGATACTTAAAGGAGCACTGTTAAGCGCTGGCAAGACTGAAAGTTCTTCTTGAGAGAGTGTTTGCATGAGCTGTGTGTATGCATATGCGTGTGAATGCATGGCCTGGATTACCATTGATAAGTAAATTTTGCCTAGCAGCTACCACACAGGGATATTGGCTATTTCCTGTTCTGTGTGTGGGTGGAATTGTGGCAGCTGTTGGAAGGGACTTTTTCATTTTATCTATCTTTGGTCATAACTCTCTTTTTGTGAAATGTTTCCCCTGCTGTGCAATAAGGTCTTTGTTATCCTGTGATACTCTTTGAACTGCGGACTCACTGAATTGTGTTCATGGCTTTTCAGTATTAATTTTTAATGGCTTTTTCTTGCACATCTATGAAATAGGATGTGAAAGGTGAGTGGGATTTGTAAGTGTGTAGAGGGCGAATTCATAATAAAAAATAAATTGATAATTGCGGATGTAAAATCTTGATGTACCACAGCACCTTGTGTTATGATTTTCCATATTTGTTCAAAATGTTTGTCTGTTCATTTTTTTTTAAGCAAGTGTTATATCAACTATTTTTTAGTGTAAATTTTCAGACTCACGGTAAGTTGGATAACTGACTTAACCCTGAAGGACTAACGTTAAATTTTATCAAGTATACAACGTGTCACGGGGTTTTTTTTTTTCATCACCTTAGCAGCCTTTTCAATGTTGTGCGTTTAGGAAGCCACCTTGTTGCTGTGTGGTGTGGGGTAAGACTCATGATGCTCTTGCTGTTGAGCCGTGGGGACTCCAAATGATTGAACGTGGGGGACAGTCTTGCATATAGCAAATCAGATGGGGCTTCCAGAAGGGTTTTTGCAGGTTTAAGCAGTTATAATAATCCCAGAGTAGTAGGCAGGAGAAATAGCAGAAACACATAGACACAGAACTCAGCATGTGTAGATGTATACCGATACATACATGTGTAGCCTTTTCTTGTTAGAGGACAGTATTTCTGTTACTTTGGGATGCCCAGAAGGCAGGGACAGCAAGTGAACTTAGGTGAGATGGGGATGGCACAGCAGAGAGTAAGTCCCCCGTTGTCCTGGGATGGAGGCTGTCCTGGGGCTGCCTCAGGTCCCCTCCTGGCCCCGCTTGCTTTGGGTGGGTGCTGAGCACTCAGCATCGTGGAGCACCATCGCCTTTTGTCCTGGTAGCTCCAGCCTGGCAGTTTACAAAGGGATCAGATGCCAGTGGGAGGTCTCCGTGGGGTGGGACTGAGGACGAGGTCTTCTGTCCCCACCCCGCTAGCAACAAGTTGGGCAAATCAGGGAGGCTGTACTTGGCCGCTTGACCTGGTAATTTGCCTTTGGGTTTGCGCCTGACCCGGCTTTGCCGAGGTGCAAATTAGTGGCAGTAAACATTATGAACAGCCGACCGTCAGCTGCAAATAACTGTGTTTGCTCTCGGTAGGCACCCGTACCCCGCTCCGAGGGGGATGCAATAACTTTCCACATGGAAAGGTTGTTTGCCTATGAAAACAAATGAACATAGAAAATGCAGAAAGAGACGATGAGAGCCCAGAGGCTGTTTTGAGGACACGGCTTCCTTTTCCTTCCCTCTCATTTTATTCACTGCTAGATTCTGTGGTCATCTTTCTTTTTCTCGTTTTTTTCTTCTATTGTAACTACAACTCAGTGTTAATGGTAAAACTGATGGTTATCACAGTAAATGCTGGGAGAGTTTTCTTTCCCAAGGGTGCTTGGGTTACCTTGAGAAAGTCACATGAAATTTATTGCAGCTTCTCCACCTGTACAGTGTGAGAAGTGTTGATGGTGAAAATTCCCTGCAGTGTTCCCTGCCTGGAGCAATCTGCAGGCTGTAAAGAGAAGCACCACTGTACGTTTGTGTATGGGAGACCCGTCTGATCTGACTTGAAGCTTCTCCCTTTACTCAACTTAAGAAAAAATTTGAGACTGTTGCTACAATGACAAATGTGTGGGCGTTTTTAATATTGGGTCAATTAGATGATAGTAGTGATACATTGAAGTAATGTGTTGGATATAAATTCTGCTTCAGAGTAGTTGGAAAGCTTGTAACCTAAACCTGCATTGCTACCTGTTAGAGGTTTTTTAGGAGTATTTGAGAGGGACATGCCTGAACTGTGAGGACTCTTTGTCTGCATTAATGGTATTTAAGTTTTTTGTGCCCCTGGTAGCTGGTTGGTTCTGGGAGTTTGTCACAAGAGAACATCAGGTGGTCGTAGGAGAAAGCATCTAACATAATCAAATGTTCAGCAAGTATGGACTCTTCTGGTTTTGTTTCAGCCTACAGACCTTACCAGTAAAAACTTCCCCAATCTCTCCATTTGTCCCATAGCACCATACTGTTAGATGAGGCATCCTTATAGGGTAGAGCAGCTTGTTCCCTGTACCCTCTCTTCTTCACACCAGCTGAAAACTTCCCTCTTCTGTAAATTCAACATGGGTTTTTGCATGGTGATCTGCAAATGCCTCAAGGACCTCTCTTGCCCAGATTGCGTTCTCTGTTGCAGTTAGATAATATGCTGATGGCATAATGACTCTGTGCATGCTTCCTGAAACCTTAATTTGCTGTCCAGGTTGTCCTAGGTTGCATGTAAGCTGCCCAAACGCAAGTTTCAAGCCTGTGTGGAAACTCATGGTTAAAAATCTTTAAAATTAGCTTTTGGAAATTAGTTGGTTTAATTTAAATTGATTTTTTTCCTTCACATTTATAAACATGCCAAGTGGAAAAAGTAGAACAAGTGCTGACACACCAGTTGCTCAGTTCTCTAACAAATATTCCTCAAGCACTGTCACAACCGTTTTCTTTACTGGAAGAAAAAAAATGTTCTGGAAATACTGTTTTTCCTGAGTTAAAGATTTTCATGCATTTCAAAGTGAGCTTAATAATAACCTAAATGTTTATCCCATAAAATTCCTGTTGGTCATCACTGCTTGAATAGTGTCCACGTATTTACAGTTTCTCTGTTTCTAGGTGTCATTTTTTTGTGTTTCTCCAGTGCTATCCATTTGGGTTTCTGAAAATGGTTTACCAGTGTAACATTAGTTAAATCTGTTTTGTGCAGGGAGTATTATCCTGGAAAGACTGAGCATGTTTGTGCTTGTTTCTGAGCCTTTAACTACCTTATATTTGGGCAGCTCTGAGGATGTTTGGATGTAGTGAAGGCAAAGCGTGGCACCTTTTGCTAACGAGAAATATTTTTCTCTGTGAGCTCTGACCCCATAGCAGTCAAGATGGCTGAGACAATAGGATGTTCCTCAGCATTAGTAAGAGTGGCAGGGTAAAGCAGCTTGTTTCTTTTGGGGACTGAGAGGTAAATCAAAGGTTTTTCATGAGTTCCTGCTTCAAACAGGACATGAGTATCAGATTGGTAACATTCAACTTTGATGTTTGTTTTACTTCTATTACCCTTAGTCACTGATGAAATTTGACTCATACATTCACATTAAAGTAGTTTGCATCTGTTAGGCCTTCTGTTTGCTACTAAAATATATTTCATAATACTAGAAATCATGAAGCTATCACATTTTTTGTCCCTGTCTGCTTTATTAATTTTTTCTAGTTTGACAGATTTGTTTTCATATTTAAATTTCAGCTTTGATTCAGCTTTTCAATATTTGTACTAGAGAAACCTGAAAATTACTCCTGTTACATATGCCCCTGTGCCCTCACAGGAGTAATGATTTTAGAGTTTTCCCCAAGAAAACGCATTCTTTTTCAAGCAACATTTGTACTAATAAATTACTTGATACTGTCAGAAATGCAAAAAGTATACATTCTTGCTACCTAGCTCCTGCTCATTATTCGTCTTTGGGAGGGTAGTGTTGCTGTAATGCAACTGGTAACTGGTATTCCTACCTCTTCCCATCTTTAACTCCTTTTTCCTCTACTTTTGACTGCTGCTTTTTCAGGAGTTGTGTCATAATTGTCAGTCTAGTGGTCACCTGCTTCTTTAAGAGTCTTGGCACTTTTTTAGAGCCTGCACCTCCATTGCAGTGTTGAAGTTGCAGTACAGATCTTCAGTTCTGAACCTCTCTAAGTAAGCCTCACAACTTGCCACATATTTGCCTTGGGTTAATTAAGTTTGGTCTTCTTCATGGCAGTATAGCAATTGTGTTAAGAAATTCAGTGTATTTTATGTGAACAGGTATCATGTGCCCAGTTAGGTGTTTACTGTGTATGTTTCATATAAACACAAAAGCCCCCCAAGTTTTATAAATGGTTGTAGTAGGAGAAATGGCAAAAAGCAAATCTTACACATAGTCTTCCTTAGAGAAGCTTTTATTGTGTTGGTGTTTGTTTCTTGATAACAAGCTGTATTTTAATATAATTGTTTTCACTTCAGTGATCAAGGGCAGTGGAGCAGAATTTGTACCTCAGAGCTCTGCATGGCTAATGTGTTTTGGTATCAGGCTTCAGTGTTAAGCTTAAATATATTTGCTTATATATTTAGATTTAGAAATATATTTAGAGTTTGATGTGTTTTGATTCTTCCAATAAAATAGGCCCAGTGTATGGGGAAAAACTGACTTCCTTTAAAACAAGTGTGCTTGGCGCTGAATTTCAGGGAATTTAGTGGTGCTCTAAGTCTGTTCTGATGGCTTGTGGTGTTTTTTTTACTGTGTTAAGGTGAATTTGGTCCTTAGAGAACGCTGTAGATTAGCTGGAAGTGTGTTCAGCAGATGGATTGCATTTTATCTGGTTAGATTTGTAATGTCAAGTGACAAGCCTTTAACACAGAACGTTGCCTATTCCCTGTTACTGCATAAACCACCGCAGGAGAAATCTAAGATGAAATAAAATAGAAGTCAAGAGTAACTTGTCAGGACACTATTACAAACATGCGTAGTCACTTGCAAATGATTTGAAAAGAGAAGTTGAGGATAAATCAAATAGCCTTTTTGTTTGCAGCAAAAGTAGGTAAATTAGTCAAAGGTGCTGCTGGCAATAAAAGCAGGAAAACACAGCACTCCACAATTGGATTTTCTCCTCTCTGGGTCAAATCAATATTGCCACTAGCCACAACCATAGAGCTGTATGTTTTATTAACATAGATGATTCAGCCTGGAGTTAGTGAAACTAGGATAAGAGAATCCATTGCTATACATTTCATTGTTCAGAAGTAAGTGTACGTTTTTGTATTTGGTTTGATTAAAAAATAAAATTTCTCTGCAACTGATATGTGTCAGCTTCTCCATTATTTATTCCACTAAACTGGAAGTAAAACTAATTGTGTCCTAAAATGCTTTTTACATATATGAAAGTACCTTTATTTAGATACACAAAGGTTTTTGTTTTTTTTTTGGTGATGTGAGCAATGTGCATTATGAACAATTTCATCTTAAAGCAAAATGTATTTATCTGGACTTGTTTTGCTTCCTGTGCCCTCTGATACTTGGAGTGATATAGTTCTCTCCAGCCTGGATGAGTTGATTTTAGCAGTTCATAAAGCATTCAGAATGTACACAATGGATCATATTATAACCACAGAATCTTATTTTCATTTCCTTCCTCCATTGCTTGTTACTTTTTTTTTCCCCCTTGTTACTAGCTTACTGATACTTGGGTATATATAACAAGTTCTTTGTTCTAGGGATGTCTCGCTCTTTGTAGAGCTCCAGTGGATGAGATTTTGCTCCTGGATGGGACCTCTGCACTACTTGAATACAAATAACAAAACCTGAGCCATAACAATGAATTGAGTGGATGGTTATGCCTGGGTCCTTCTAGGTTTTTTGAGGGATATTATATGAGAGTCTGTTATATGCCATCCAAATCTCATATGTGTAATTTTAAAAAAGAAAATCTGATCTTACATGGTGTATTCACACACTGATTATAGTTCTGTTATTTAGTCGGTTGTCTGCACCCTCACAGACTGAGCGCAGTTAAGACTAGGTATGATTCCTTCACATCCCCTCCCACTGAGATTCCAGTCTACAATTGTCAGAACTGATTACATTCAGCAGATGAGGCCACAGTTATTTTAGTGGCTTTTGGTTTCCACTTGAAGAGTCTTTAGAAATGTGCTTTGTAATTTGCTGGTTTTCAGAAGAAAAAAAAATCCATTTAAAGACAGCTAATCCTCTAGTCCATCATATAATGAGTACAATTGTTGCAGAGATGAGCAAAGTTCTTAATCAAATTTTGTCATGTATATAATGTGTTGGCAGGGAAAGAGTACTGAGTCACATACATGGTGTCATCAAGCGTGTTTGCATGGTAAGATGTACATGAAAATATGTCAATAAAACATTAGTGTTTCACTTCCTTGTAATTTCTGTGCAACAACTTGTTTCATCTTGTCTAATCTTCTATAAGACCCTGCCATACAGCTCACAGAATCTTGCTATGATTTCTCTGACACCATTAATAACTCCTCAGATAATTACAGCAATTTCTCCCAACTTTTATGAAGTTTATATCTCTTGGAAGACAAATATACTTTTTTGTCTAAAATACAACCTCTTTGTAGGCTGCAAAATAGTTTTGCATTATTATTTTAATACAAAACCGGAAACTTTGAAAAAACATACTCAAAAAAACAACCCTTGTGCCTCAATTGCTGTTTAAAATGTGTTTTATTTTAAAGTTTGTTTATGAGCGTATTTGCTCTTCCTTAGAATTCTGATTCCAGAAAAGTTTGCGTTTGTCCCTTGGAGTGCACTTTGCCTGGGAAATGCAGCTCCCAGCCTGTCTTGGTGGCAGCATCCAAAGGGCCCTTAAAATGGGGGCAAAGCTGCCACCCCATCCTGCTGGTAGGAGGCATTGGGCTGGTGCAGATGGCCACTGACTCCTGCTGAGACCTTCTCTAAAGATTCAGTGTTTCACCAAATGTTTCCCACTCCAAGGATGTTTGTGAGATCAGATCCATACTGAGGTTATCAGAGTAAGATATTGGGTGTGCTGCACAGATAGGACTCTTCTGAGCTTCCCTGCTCTGTTGGCCTGAGTTGCAGCTAAAATGTAAGCCAAATTTCCTGGCTAGGTACTGTTTGCTTTTGCTGGTATAAATAAAGCTGGTGATGGTTTTTCCTCATGGGCATTTTAAGTAGGAAAGCACCATTTGGCTTTCAGTCAGCTGGGCAATTAGCATTTTATAGCTAAGCAATATACTTAAATGGAATTGCTTGGCTTGAGCATTGAATTACAATGACTTTTAGACTGCCTCTCTCCTTACATAATTTATTTAGTACTCGCTTGTTTAGGATTCAGGCAGAGGTTAATTTAATTCTGCACCAGAAAGTGGTAGTTACTCTACATTAATGCTGTGCTGTATGGTAATGCAGGGGAAGGTTTTTGTGTAAAGCTTGTGTTTGCTGGGTCTCTCAGCCATGGAAAGGACAATTTTACTTACTCCTTTCCTAGCAATTCATTCATTGCAAGAGCCGTTGGCACACTTAGATTTGGACTTAAAAAGTACATCTATGAATAATACCTGAAGACCATTTTATTCCATGCTGTTGTTGCATGTGTGTTTTTAAGAAGCAAATATGTATTAAAGTATAGTATGGACAAAGGAGACTTTGTTCCTACAAAATTACTAGGGGCCCACTTAGCCTGTTACAGGTAAATAGAGTGTTAATATGTGACCATGGAGGCTTGAGAGGGGAGAGCTTCTGCTGCATCTCTTCTGAGGATCTAAGGCAGAGCAAACATCCGGTGTGAGTGATCTTGGAGGGATAAAAAGAGGACGTAGAATATGCTTCAGCACTCCAGGAATGATTAGAAACATTCAGATGGAGGGAATGAATGTGTTTATTCATGCATTTAGTAAGCCTAAATGCTTAATTTGGTGCTTAGAATTTTATCCTTAATCTTGTATGTGTCTTGATTTTTCTTAAGGCCCTTGACTGTTAGAATCAATGTGGGGGAATTTTGGCTTTATTTTGTCTTAAGCTTCTTTTTAAAAAAGTGATTGCAAAGAGCTTGCAAATGTCAAGCAAGTTCATAGCAGGGGCTTAGACACCAGAAGGCTGCTGAGAGAAACAGAGCATTTATATTTATGTTTAACCTTATGATTTCTAGGTAACTCACTGATTTTTCTTGATGTACCAGTCCTGGAGTGCCTAGGTGCTTTTACCAAAACTTACCTCTTGCTTAGGCAGTATCTCTCTTGTTGCTGGGGCACCATGATTGTCCCAGGTGGCTTCAGGCTCTAGGTCTGTGTGAGAAAACACAGCAGTTGAGGTCTGAGCACCCAGTGTGACCTTCACTTGAAAAGCCCTCCCTGTCAATACAGAGTCGTGTAACCTCTTGCTTGAACCCTTGTGGGCTTTGTCTGCTGAGTTGGGGTGTCTGGCTCAAGGAGTGTAAGCCTTGGCTGCTGATCCTTATGTTTTGTGATCATGGAGTTGGATGTACTACCTAGAAGGATCTGTTGCTACAATCATTACTGCTGTCAAAAGACAAGTTTAAAATATCCTGATTGAGCGAGGAGCATTTCAGAAACCGACAAGCATCGCACTGAGGCCTGACAGGGATTTGTTTTGATTCTTTAAATAACACTTTCAATACCAACATTATTTTTTCATGTAAATCTCATTAGCAACAAAAAAAAAAAATAAAATACAAACCATAGTCTGAGGGAGGTGATTGCTGACTTGTGGTAGCTGGCTTCTGAGTTGGTTAAGCTGTAAATCTGGCAACTCAGTTTCTAATGGTTTCCTAATCTGGGAAATTTTTACCATGTGTTGTTGTTGTAACCTTTACTGTTTTAACCAAGTTTTAGTTGTGGTGTAAAAATGATTAAAAGCCTTCTTACTGGATGAATTAGACCTTTTGCTTGTACAGTTGCTCTCCAGGGTACTCTGGGTTGCTGTGGGCTATTTAAAATGTTTGAAAACCCTGTTTCCCTCTTCAGCAGCTCCTGCCTGGATGTGTTGCCCCTAGCCATGCTGGTTGCTTGAGGCAGAAGTAAATGCACACACACCATCTCTGCCTCCACTGCGGAGTCTCACAGCTGTCTTTGATTTCAAGCATAACAGCATCCTTTATATGTAATGCAAAAATATAACTTACTGCCCCTGTGGGGAAATGGGTCATTCTCTCTACCATTTCTTTTTTTGTCCTGGTTTCAGCAGTGTGTCCAGGTTAGCCTAATGCCCAGAGCAGCTGTACCCTCAGAGATGGTTGGGTCCATGGGGCCCTTTGATTCTCAGTGCCAGTTCACAGGCTGGAAACAGCCCAGTTCCCTGCCTGAAGCCTAAGTGTGACTTCATGGGATCTTCAAGGAGGAATGATAAGATGTGAAGGGAGCTGGGAGGCCAGGCTGAGGCACAGCATTTTACTTGTGTAAAATGTTTTTATTGTGTGATAATCTGTGTTACTGCTGCTTCAGAGAAGGAAAACAAAAAAGCATTGATAAATGATAGAGATTAAAGAATTCCTGATTTGCTCTTGAGTAAGGGTGATGTTAGTTCTATTTCCAGATGTGGGATTCTGAGCAATCAATCTGACACATGGTCGTGTTATCTGAGTGTCAGCTCACTGAGTGTCAGCTCAGCTTCACTAACTTTCTGAGGTTTCTGTCTGAACAAAATCTGAGCTAAATTCATCGGTGTTGGAGCTTTCCCTTGACATGTTTTGTCCCATGCCTGTAATTGTGTGAGTGGATGGTTCACTGGTACATAGGTTCACAGATGATAATTTAAAATTATTAAACTGAAGTAACTCTGTTTCTCTTGCTTTCCTGAGCTTGAAACAGGAGAGCAGTGGCATTGACCTTCCTTTATAAAGTGTTGAGATCTGCTGGTGAACTGCACTGCATAAGTCAGGTGTTATCATCACAAACACTAATCTGAAGGCAAAAGCTTTTAGAATAATACAGATAATTATCTGTTTAAATATTTTACTTTAAAAATAAATGGGTCAGAATATCACCTCTTGCAACAATCAGAATCTTTCAATCTGAATTAACAAATCACTCTTCCATGCTGGGGGCCATTTCAGCTTCTATTCAGTGACTGTCAGATTCTTGCCAGAGGATTCTGAGCTCAGACAATTATGAGGGAGTTCAGTCATGGTTGTGTTGGGTGGTATACTCAAATAATTTTGCAGGAAGAGCTCATGGGAATGTTAACAGCATAAAGGTTAGTGGTAATGGCTTTTGTGTCTGCCAGTTAAATAGCTAGTGATCTGATGATTACACAAAGGCAACGCAAATTCCTTATGCATTCCTGCCTCAGTGCTGCTCCACGTGCTGAGTGACTGGAAGCAGAATTCTTTCTCCTCTTTTTTGCCATGGAAATTGCTGGGTAAAGCTCAATACTTCAGTGTATGCAAAGTCTGAGTTTTTTTGTTTAAAGCTTCAGTTCCATGCTGTGTTGTCATAGCACATGTTGCAGTCCAGCCATGTGCTCTTACATCCCATGGATTTTGCACCTGTTTCAGTAGCTGATGCAAACAAACTTTGTTTAATGTGTCTCTCACATGCCCAAAATACAAAATGCATTTCCCTGATGAGTCAGTGGGTGTTTGGTCTGTGTTAGCCAAGCTTCACATTACATAAAGGACTGTAGAATCTTTTCCTTAACAGCTCCAGAGATCATATTAGCTGTGACACAGATATTTCTACTTTTTCCTAAAACAGAACAGGCAAGGAGCGTGTTTTGATATGGATCAGAAGAAAAAAATTAAATGTGTCCAAAACATTTTTTAAAAATATGTGCTCTGATTGCTTATCAAAGGCTGCAGGCTCTCTGAATTATTTCCTCCTTCAATTAGGTTTAATTTACCTCCTGTGGTATAACTTTAAAAGCAGAGAAATAACAATGGGTAGCTGGGAGGGGAAGTGTCTGGGTGAATGGATGATTGTTTCAGGAAGTGTGTTTCTCTGTTGGGCTGTGGTGCTTTTTCCCCTGGTCTGAATGCTTTGCAAGTATCAATGCATGTGCCCTTCTAGTGGCCTAAAGGTAGCCTGGGAAGTGGAGACAAGCCGGAAAAAGGCACCTGCCAAACATTTGGTTGAGTTGTATCTGTGAACTTTTGTTTCTTGAATCTCAGCCCAGTGTTTCAGTCATACAACCGTTTTCCTCTCAGGCTTCTAATATGAAATAAAAACCCGCCTACAAAATGTTTTATCCAGATCATCACAAGTGGGTGTGCTGGTATCTGCAAATCAGAGCTAACAACTGTACTGCTCTGCTCTTTGTTTTTGGGGTGCATGGCTGATTGTATTACTGTACAGAGTCCCCTTTGCAACATTTGAACAACTTTAAACATTTTGCCTGCCCCAGGGATTGTAGCCTTCCTTCCTCCTTAAGCCATTCTGTGATTTCAGAGCAGCTTCAGGCAGATGTTCATTCAGATGCTGACCCTGATGTACCTCCCTTCTGTCATCTCCCTAAAATAAAATGACCCTTAAATATGTAATTAACATCATTTAATTCTGTTTTACTCCTGATTAAAAACAGTGCAAATAAATCTAGAACTTTATATCCAGTTTCTCTGGGCAGTGCCAGATGCCTGGTCAAGTGCTTTTCCCCACACCCACTTCCCCAGCCCATCCTTAAATTTTTAGACCTGTGAAATAATTTGACCAATTATTTGAGTTACTCAAACTTCACAGAGTAGCTTAGGTACCTTTGAACCAGCTGCATTTATGTGCCCTGAAACATGGCAGCAGCTGTATGTTGCACATCAGATGAGTACAGGCCGTTCCTGGGGTAAAGGCATGAATGATTGGTGTGCCTGGCATGGTCATGCATTTATCCTGATTAGTGCCAGGGGACCCTTTAAGTTCCATATTAGCCACTGTTAAAACAGGTGATTAGTGTGTGTTAGCTGTGCAACCTGATGCTATCTTCAGATGGTGACTTCTCTCTCAAGTGGGGCTTCCTCTTGTGACCTCTGACCTACCAGTGTGTTAAAAGCTTTGTAACTGATGGGGATTTGTATTCTTTGAGGTGGGATTGATTTGAATTCCTTCACACTGAACTTTGTCTGGTGTTCTCTTTTGTTTAGGAGGTCCTTCAGCAGCTGATTGTAATGAATTTACCAAATGTTTTAATGATTGGCAAAGATCCTCTTTCTGGTGAGTAGTTCATTGGGTTGTTCATCTGTCTCCTCTGTAATACTAAATAAAGTCTGTATTTTTTTTGTTTTCTTAAACAATTCTGTAATTCCATTCTAATTTAGGTTGGAAAACACCTTAAAGAGTCCGGCCCTTAACACTAAACTATGTCCCTAAGTACCATATATATGTCTTTCAAGTACTTCCAGTGATGGTGACTCAACCACTTCCCCAGGCATCCTGTTCCAATCCTTGACCACCGTTTCAGTGAAGAAATTTTTCCTGGTATCCATAAGAGTATTCTTAAGCCTCCCTTGGTGCAACTTGAGGCCATTTCCTCTTGACCTATTACTTGTTACTTGGGAGAAGAAACCAACCCCCACCTTGCTACAACATCCTTTCAGGTAGTTGTAGAGAGCAATAAAGTCCCCCAGAACTTCCTTTTCTCCAGGCTAAACACCCCCAGCTCCCTCAGCAGCTCCTTGTCAGACTTATGCTCCTTGACCTTTCCCCAGCTCCATTGCCCTTCTCTGGACATGCTTCAGCACCTCAATTCTCTCTTGTAGTGAGGGGCCCAGAACTGAGCACAGGATTTGTGGTGTGACCTCAGCAGGGCCAAGATGGTATACAAGTACAGGGGGACAATCCATGCCCTAGTCCTACTGGCCACACTGTTGCTGAAACAGGCCAGGAAGCCACTGGCCTTCTTGGCCACCTGGGCACTGCTGGCGTATGTTTAGCTCTTGTCAGCCAGCACCCCCATGTCCTTTTGAACAGGGCCACTTTCCAGCCACTCTGTCCCCAGCCTGTAAGCGATGCCTGGGGTTGTTGTTGATCCAAGGGCAGGACTTTTACTGCTTTGAACCTCATACCACTGGCCTCAGCCATCAATCCAGTCTGTCCAGATCCCTCTGCAGAGCCTTCTTACTCTGCAGCAGATCAACGCTCCCACCCAGTTCAGTGTCATTGGCAAACTGACTGAGGGTGCCCTCAATCCCCTTGTCCAGATTATTGATAAGGACATTAAATGGGGCTGGCCTCAATACAGGGCACTGGGGAACCCCACTTGCAACTGGCCCCCAGCTGGATTTAAGTGTTTGGACTGAGAGTTGCTCCTAATGGATTCTGGCAACCAGTCTCCTAAACAGGCCATAATACAAGCATGCTTTTTAATGAATGGCATGTATTTGTAGGCAAACTACAAATATTTGAGCATCTGTGAATCTCACAACTTTATATATCTAGAATGTAACACTGAGGTATTTATATACCCGTACATATAAATATACCTGTGTATTTGCATGTGATGCATATATATGTATGATGAGTGAGTTCTTGCCAAAGCCAGAACAGCAGCTGTTTGTTTGTTTGAAAGTTGTTTCTTCACCCCTTACTGCAAGTGACCCTGGATGTAGTCTACCATATTGCAAAGATGTGTTGTCCTTCAGGTGCTCTGTGTGCCTGTATAATCAGTTTAGTTCTTTCTATATGTACATACCAGAGTCTTGCAGAATTGCCATAAGGTGTAAAGGAACTGTTGCAAATGAAATCTGAGAAGAAATATAAGTGAGAATGGAGATAAATACGTATATGAAAAAACAGGAGAAAGTGAGGAAAAGAATGGACAAAAAGAAAAGCATGTGTCTGGCCATGTTGTTTAGACAGTGCTATCTGTTGCATGAAGTATCACATCAGAAGTCAGGTGGAAGCCAGTAAGCTCATGTCCAGAGTCCGGTGCTTTTGGTGAGAATAAAGAAAGCTGTTTAGCTTGAAAATTGAGTCGACTTCTTTGAAACACATATCTGAAATGGAAAGTTTTGTTGCTGTGTTTCTTACTTTTTTTTTTTTGCATGCCCATTCTATCTCTGCCTGAGCCCAGTGCTAGTGCCAAGAACATTGTATTTGCTTTTACCAAAGAAGGTAAACTGAATGAACCCTGTCAGCAGTGATGGGGAATGACATGGTAATCAGCATCTGCAGAACCAACAAATGGCAGAAACCTTGGCAGAAGATTCTATTTTGCTGCTCTTAGGAGCTGTAGAGTATGTATGTACAAAAAAGCATTTGTCAGAAAAGAATATTAGCCAGTGTTGAATCACTGAATCTTGTAGTCTTGGCACTTCCGTGTTAAAATAGAACTGAGGGCAAGGAATCCACTTCTTCAGCCAGCAGAATATAGTCTGCAAGTCTTAATTGGGCTGTAAAGGCTACTGTTATGGGCAAGGAAGAAAGTCAAAAGACAAGAGCTGTTGTTCTTGTCAGTCATATGGGCAATGGGCTCCTTAGCATCAAGAGTGCTTCTGAATAGGAGTGTCTGGGCCAGCAAGGCAGTATCTCTGCTGGCTAAGTGTCAATGGGAAAGGCTGGCTGGTTTCTTGTCACGGCCATTCCTGAGTGACAGCTGGCAGGAGACTCATAATGTGGTAAATGCAGTTTTGGTTCCTGGGAAAATGCACATTTGAAAGCTGTCCTGTATTCAGTTATAATTTGCTGTTGTTTGCCTGCTGGCTTTTGTTAGCACCTCAGAGCTCTCTTTGAAGAAAGTACCTATGTATCTTGTAGGAAAGACACTGGTCGTGCATGTGTTCCTGTCTTCTAGATCCTTTAATTACAACCAGAAAACTTTCTTCTCTTTTTGAGATCTTTTAAAATGTGGTTGTTTGGGGTTTTTTGGTTTTGTTGTTTTTTTTTTTTTTATGTGATCTTTTAAAATTTATTTTCCCTATTGCTGACTTATCACTGTTATTATTTGGACAGAACGTGAGAAGAAAGGATAAAAAATGCAAAAACAGAACTTCTGGATTGTAATGGCTAAAGCTGGTGGGGTATGAGTGCAATAAAGACCCCCAGATTTCTCATTTAGCCATATTATATAATGATTTTTGAGAACCAGTCCCAGCTTAGACATGGCAGAAGAAGGTGGTGAGCAAAGGAAGACTCCAGATGTATTTGCTTTAAAGAATGTATTTAAGGAGGAGAGTGTCTGAAAAGTTCATCTTAATCTTATTATTGGGTAGGCATTCACTAGTAAGATGTGCAGGAGAAGTGGTTAGAGAAGTGGAGAACTAGAACTTCTCTCAGGAAGAAGAACCTGGCTGAGAGCTAATGGGAAGTTTGGAAAGAGGGAACAGGAATGTATTGGCTGAGGCAAAGGCAGTAAAGCTGATGCAAAAAGCTGAATGAAGCAGTAGGCTGTGATGAGCAGTGTGAGCGATGACCAGGTGATGATGTCTTTGTTACTGTCTGTGCAGAGAGGAGTCAGAGGAAGGCAGGAACACTTGCAATGAGAAAAACAAGCAAAACAAAGATGTCTCTCAGTGAGTCAGTGATGAAACCCCAGTTTTGCCTTCTCCATCCTGTAGCTAAGTTATCTCACTTTAGAGGAAGAAAAATCAATCCCACGGTCACATTCCTGGAACAAATCCAGCATTGCTTTGTGCTGTTTGGGCTGGGAAGGCTCTTAATGACTGTATTGTCTCCACAGGTCCAGGACCAGAGAGCTGTTAGATCTGATGCACTGTGTACAATTCCAGTGACTTGTTTCTTGTAACAAGCCCATGTGATGTTTCGCTATGCACACTTTTCAGAAATTTTACTTTTGCCTTCTAAAACACAGCCAAAAGGGGTGTTATAGGCATTAAATTAAAAACTGAACAGTGCTGAGGCTGTGAATGCTGTTCTTGCTATTTAGCTTCCATTTGGTACTCACCAGGTGAGACTACTGAGAGCTCTGCTTTGAACATGAAATTATTGGAAAACAGAACTGCCCTCACAAAAAATGCAGTAGCACTTGTGCTTTTACATAGGAAAAGGCACATGTCTGCTGGGTTTACGAGCTTTACTTGCTTTCATGTCCTCTAAATAATTTGGTTCCAGGCCATGGCAAATTTGCCTACTTCATTTGTCCAAGGGCATTAAAATAGCAGAAATATTTGTTAGAGGATGAAGGCTTGACTGTTTTCTAGAACATAGGGAGCTAAAAATAAACTTGAAAGTTTAATTAAAGGATTTAAAAAATTTTCCAAGTAATTTGACTTGCAGAACAATGCAGCTGATGTCAGAGGATTTATTCTCTTCACTGCACTGTGTAGTAGACAGCTACTATCATTAAATTTCCTCTTCATTTGTCTTTTCTCAATTCTTTTTCTTGCCGAACAGCTTTTCCAATTCATTACTGCACCACAAATCCCCCTGTGTTCAATAAGAGAATCATCAGCCTACTTATTATCTATGACATTGCTGTAATCACTTTTTCATATTATGTCTGGTTTTAGCATGCCTTATAAATGGCCACTCATTCATGTGGCCACATGGGGAATACCAGTAATGGTTTTGGACCTCCATTTGGTTGCATTTTTAAATTTCTCCATTTCTAAACATTCTTAGTTTTACACAGCTAGTGAGTGTACTTGGAGAATTATGACAGTCATAAGTTCATATTCAGTCTTTTGGAACAGTCATAATTAAGAGGGAGAGAGATTTTAGCTTGTTTTAGATCAAGGATGGAAATGAGGTTTTACTTGCCTAAAATAGGCTCATTTCTGTCCCTTCAAAAACCTTTGCTATTTATATAATTACATGTTAATTACATGTTAAATTTGTGAATGAGAGACCCCAAAGTCTCTGCTAACAAGTACCTATAGAAAACCAGTTTTCATTAAAATTGTGGAAGTCTGCTCTCACTTGGGTATGTTTCATGTATGGTTTCCTTCCTCATTTTGTTTTGCAGTCCTCCAGAGGACAACAGTTCATAAAATATGGAGTTAATAACAAAGCACTGCCTCAATAGTGTAAATTTAGCATTCAAACTTTTCTCACTGAGGATGTTGCTGGAGTTGAGAAAAACAACACTTGTGTTTCACCCTCCCCACGTTCTCTGCGCACCCTCCAGCTGCCTCACGTGTCATTCCCCCTCCTGCACTGGATGGAGTAACATCAGAGTAGAAATACGGACAAACAGGCACCATGTGCCCACAGTTGTTCGTACTCGGACCCTCTTGTTCCCATTTCCTCTGCTATCGTCCCATCCCCCCTGCATTTTTTTTCATTGTTTGTGTTCTCTCTGTACCTTGATCCTCCTTTTTTTGTTGTTGCGTCTCCTAATCCCTCTGCCCGCCTTCTCCCTGAGTCCTGCCATCTGTTCCCCAGCCTCTAGCCCCATGAGAGCAGAGGGATCTTCTGGCTCTGGCACAGGGAGGCTCCCGGGCTGCACAAGTGATGTCTGGGCTTTCCCTTCCTTTATTTTCCAGGAAACCTGCTGGCCCTCTCTCAGGGCTGGGAGCAGATGGGCTTTCTGCAATTGCTCCAGGTGGCTAGCTGGCTCCCTTGCAGCACAAACACAGGGCCTGAGAGCAACTGCTCTGGAATTTTAAGAAAAGGAGTAAAAGAAAAGTGTTTTTTTGTAATTAGCACCTTTCCATTTAAGTGGTAGTTTGACTCTTGTCTGTTTTTCACGTGGGTACCTCTCTGTGAGGAGCTACCCTAGACCTAAATGTTTGCATCCTAGGTTGTAGGAGGACAGTGTCTTGGTAAGATCAGCTAATAGCATGAGTAGACTCAGCAGACTTTCCTCCCAGCTATCTGGGAAGGATTTGTGTCATCCCAGCAAGCCAGCATAGGGGAGCCGGCACATTCCTGCTTATGAGGTTGCGCAAGGAACTTCACCATCTTATAAATGGGCACAAATCAAGCTTTTTGAAAAACATGAGAACTGTTTAGAAGGCGTGATTGTATTGGGGATGAAGGTCACTTGCTTTTCTTCTGCATGCATTGCAGGACAGAGACACTGTCTGGAATGCAGAACTTCACTGCGGCACTCTGTAGTAGTCGTAGAAGTGCTTCTGATTCACTTTGTCACCTTGGGCATTCCACTGAAATGTGTGGTAGCTCAGCTCTTCTGTGGGTGAGATGAAAGGGGAGAGGGGTAATTAATCCCTTCCTGGCTTGTTTTGAGGTTTAATTGAAAACTCTCTCTAAAGCACTTCAGATCGGTAGAGAGGTTTTTCATACCTGTACCCTATTTTTTCTAAAAATCTCCTGTAAATAGTGTTATTCTACAAGGCTTTAAAATGTTACTCAAACCTAGCCTGAGAATGAGTGATCTGGGAGTGCCTGTGTGTCAACAAACTGTCTCTTCCCCATGGGAAACAACTGAATGAAAGCCCAAGGAATGGAACTCTTTAATCACACATGATCTTCTGAAACACTTGTGTGGCTGGTATATCTGCTCAGTGGACCTTTAAGCCTTAGAAGTGCTTCTAGTGGGTAGTACAGTCTCACTTTTATTACGTGATGTAGCTTGTCTGCAAGCATAGAATTTATTGAAAAGGAAACCTTGGAATAATCCTGACAGCTAAATTTTCACTGCAAGCTGCCAGGGAAGAGAGCAGACTGCGAAATGTTATGTTTAAAACATTAAGAAACTAATAGTTCATTATTATCTCAAGTCTTAATTTCTCACTCTTTTATATAAACTCTAGCTTATCCATCCCTGCCGTGGATTGCCATGTCTGCCTCCACTTCACTTCCTCATGGGAGGACTGGAGTGGGGTAAGGTCTCACTCAAAGGGCTATTTCCAGGCAAGGTCAGTCCCTATTGGGAGACCAGGGTTGACCTTGGTAAGTTACTTTGCTGTAATAGCCAAAGGTGTTTCACCTCACAGGGTCATGCAGCAACACCAATGCCCATCTGTTACCTCACTGAGAAAATAGCAAAGCCTTGGTGCAGAGAGGTAGGCTGTGGTTTGAATGGCTTGAAGTAGCTCACTTGTCTTTAGGATGGTATAGGTGCTGTCACAGTTGGGAAGTAGCTCTGGTGTTTTCTAAAATGGGTGGTTTCAAGCCACTGTGCTCACCCCAAGGAGAATTGGGATGCTATGGTGCACAGATTGGCATTTATGGTTGGCAGATGAAGATGCCCAGAGCACAGAAGGGCCAGATCTTGTGTCTGGCATGATCCAGAGCAAGCAGTCTGACTCCTTCAATCTCTCCACGGAGATGTTCTGCCTGAGTAAGTTTAGGTCAGTGAGAGACATGCTCTTGTCACTTGCTCTCCATAACTTAATGGCTTGCTTTTGTGTCCCACAGGCATGCTCTGCATTTAGTACCTGGTCTATATTGCTTAGAAGTTGATGTAGAATGAAACCCAGTGCTGAAATTAATGAGAACTCAATTTCTTTAAAAAATACCTTCTGACCAAACGGATAGTCTCCCAGTAGGGCCCTCAAAGGAACTGTTCATGAAGTAACAGATTTTTTTTTTTTTGCTGTTTGTGAAGGGTTTTCTGTCATTGTCTATGCTTAAGATTGTGTTATTGGTATTCCTGCAGAATAATCAGACTTTCACAGACTGAAATGGAATTTGTATATTAAATCGTAACTTTTCAGGAAAGAGGAAGCCTTGTGTGCTGCTGCATAAAGGGAGAAGAGTAAGAATGATAGTATGTCTTTCAAAACCAGTTTTTAAATATTCTGCAGGGGAATAAGCTTGTATTTACAGAGTGAAGTGTGAACTAGCATGTCTTAAAGATGGCCATTCCTGTTGAAGAGAAGAATTTCTGCTTGCAAAATCTTAATGGTTACTGATGTGGGACCTGTGTATTGAGAATTGTAGTGTTCATTCATACAGTCTACTGATGATTTTTGTAGGGCATTCTTGAGTCGTTATAAAGATGAACATACCTAAAAGTTGTTGAAAATTTTGTAGGTAAAGTTAAAGACTGGTTTAGGACGTTTGTGTGCCCGGAAATCAGGAAACAAGTTACTTCCTAAGCTGCCTGCACGTGGCTCTGCTGGCTTGCAAGGTTGTGGGAATGGCAGGAGACCCCATGGTAATTTAGGTCAGTGCCTTTGTGCAGCTGTGGGGCTGTGGCAGCTTAATAGATGAGTCGGATTAACTCCCCTTTTCTGGCCTTGGGTCCTGCACATGCTTCTGACTTTCTGCCAGGGCAGCCTAACAAGGGCACAGTGCTGGTGGAGGAGCACAGTTGCATTTGGAAATTAGTATCTATTTAGTGATAGGAGCAATTGAACATCCAATCAAGGTGCAAAATGGGTAAATCAGGGTATAAAATGAAAGCGTTAGTCCCACAGTTACACACTCAGGAAGAATGCAAGTGGGGATGAGAGAAATCTGTATGTGGCCTGTTTTGTTTCTTTGTTTCTCTTTCATCATCTTTCCCCAGTGTGGATCGGGACAGGCTTTTCCTGAACCTAACTCTATAAAGATGTTTTGGTTTTGCATTGAAACTCCTTGCCTTCCTTTTGCCCTCTTTGTCTTGCCCTTTGTCTAACCTTAATATACATAATTTCCTTTACCATCCGTCAGTCCACATAAATTCTGTTGAAACAAGCTGGTTCTAAGCTGCACCAGTTCCCCTTGAGGAACTTGAGGCTTTCTCTCTCCTAACCGTAGGAAATGGCCAGCAGGGCTGCTGGTCACAGCAGGACTCCCTGCAGCAGCACTGGGGCTGTATCTCCTCTCCCCACGGCTCCCAGCATATGGTCAGCTCCTCAGTATCCCTCAGACATCTCTCATTCTCTTGCCACATGGGGTTTACACTTCAAAGTGTGAGCAGGCTTTGATGCAGAACGGGCAGAACTTATTTGCTAAAACATCTATCTGTCAGAGGGAATTTATATGCACAGAATGGTATTCAGCTTTGGGAAGTCTGAGTGGCAACTGTTTTACAGAAGGAGAATTTAGGGCAAGTTCTTTGTGAGTAACCCTCCTTTGCTTCTGCCCATGGTGTTTTTGTTTTATTTTGATGGGGTTTTTTGGAGGGGGGAGAGCTGTTGAACTTTTTTGCGCCCTTGTTAATCACAACACAAGAGATGAGCACTGGTCATATGCATTGAACTATTTAAAGGGGGTTTTTTTTGTGGTATGTTGATCAGAAAAGCCTTAGAAAGTTAGAGGTGAGGATAGCACATCAATGGAAAAATGTCTTGCTGGATTTGGGATTTTTAAACTAATCCATAAGAACTGCATTGTTACATAAAAATGTGGTAACTTTATAATATGCATATAGGTATTGTTCAGGCACTTGTTCAAAGGTTTTACTTCTCATTTTGAGTACGTATTTTGGAGCGGATCACTTGCGAGTACTTATCTGTTATACATATGTACTGATGACCTTTTTTCCTCTCTAGGTAAAAGTATGGATGAAATCAAGAAGCTGCTGTTGTTGGTTCTGGGATGTGCTGTGCAGGTGATTATTCATTGAAAATAAGATTTTTTTGAATCTGTGTCTTTTCCTGGAATGAGGAAATCTACCCAAAGATCAGTGCTGTATGAACAAGTCTTGAGCTCAAGACAGCTTGTGAGCTAAATTGCGAGAAACACAATATGTGAAGGAAAGAAATGCAGGGGAGAGGAAGCACATTGTGTGATAGCAGTAGCCTCAATTTGTTGCCAGTGCTTAATCAGACACAGGATGTGTACTTTTTAACTTCGATAGCACGGTGGGACGAGATAAGTTTTGAACAGTGTTCTTGATATCAAGAGTGCTTGATATCAAGGGTTTATTTTCTTACTGTTTTAAAATACAAAGTGGAACAGTACATATTAATGCTAAACAAATAGTTTAACAAGTCTAAACATTTGTTTAATGCATCATGATTTTATTTGCACACTATTTTGATGTAATATTATGTGTCGAAAATACCAGATTAATAGATACTTTGTGTATTAGTGCGGGGACCTTTATGTGACATTCGTTTAAATAGAGAGAGCGTGTGTATGGGAAACTCTGGAGAAAGGCACAGCAGCTAGCAGATAAAGAAATCAGTGTTCTGCCCACCAAACCTCTGAAGCAGTAAACAATGGCTCGTTGCAGGCAGGCCTTGGCTGATAATTGACCTTGTTTGTAGGTCTGCCTGTTTTTGCCATGCCTTAGGACACTTACCCTGCTCAGCTGTGTCAGCTCAATTATGTCAGGGTAAAGCTGTCTAGTATTGCAGCTCTGAACTATGTTAGTGTTGCATTGCAGCACAAAGAATTGTTTTGGCTGCTGTGCATCCTCAGTCCTCATTTGCTGGTCTGAGGTTATTCCCAAGGAAGTAAATGGTTGAGACTCAGAACCAGGCCCCAGAAGGACACTGTAAATGAGTTTAAGAAAAGCCCTTTAAAATACTGCTTAAGTTCTTCAGAATGCAGTGTTGTTACAAGAAGGCAATAATGTTCTCAGTGCACAATCACAGATATACAGATAGCAGATGTCTGCCTCTTCTAAAGCCTTAAGGAAAAGATTTACTAAAATCTGTTTGTCTGAAATGTCACTCATTTTTATCCAGAATGTTTCCCGTTTTTTATCTAAAGCATATGTTGATATAGTCCAACAAACAACATTGGGCGTTGATGTAAATAGTATCTAGAGTGATGTATCTCTTTTCCTTGCCAAAACCAAACAAAATGCATCAGCAAAGCAGACAGGTTAAATGATGCAGTGTAAATGAAAGTTTGCATTTGTGCAGCTCCATTAATGAAGCTGTGATGATTTCCTTTGGCTGTTTCCCCACCTCTTGATCACATTGCCTGTTGAACTTGTTTTTAAGAGCAAAACCAGCCATTTAACTTAGTCTTGATTGTACTGACTAAGAAGTTTAAATAATTTAATGCATAATTTAGTTCATGTTCCACATGGAGCAGTGAAGTGTTACACCTTCTAGCGTGACAAAATGTAGATCTTGAACAATTTTTTATTAGCAGTGTAGGTTGTTTGAGTTTTTTTTTTTTAAATTTAAATGAAAAATTAAGCAGTAAGTTTTAGTGTATGTAGCACTGTTTCAGGGTGTGGTTTCTTTTAACAGTGTGAAAGAAAAGAAGAATTTATTGACAGAATAAAACAGCTGGATATTGAAACCCAAGCTGCCATTGTGTCACACATTCAGGAGGTAGGATTCTTAGTTTTGTTTGTTTTGGTGTTGTATCTCTCCCTTCCTTGACTTAACAGGATTTTTTTTTTTTGCTATAAAATGTTAATGCTTGGGATTTCATAATGGATTCGTGAACTTCACAAAAAAGAAAATGGAATATGCTGCTGCACTCAAATTATAAGATGAAAGTGATTGGTGCTGGGATCATTACTTAGCTCAGTGGTCTTTAAAAGAGTTGTGGTGGTAAATGCCTTCCTTGCTACTTATAGGTTATGCAGAAGGAATTGTTGTAAGGATCCACGTGCAATATTGACAAAGTCCATGTGTGTCTTAGAAGCTGCAGAACCCCTTGTATCAATGATCCTTGCACTTAGTCCCCAAGCCCTGTGATAGGTGACACAGCCTGCCAGTGACTCACTTCAGACAGTGGCCTCTGAGCTAGATGGTCTTGAAGAGTTGTAATTGGACATATGCTCTGTTTAAAAAGGTGTTTGATCCAATGACAAGCATTCTTGGTTTTCTAAGGCTCTAGAAGAAGGAAAGAATATGGATAGGCTTACCAAAGAATATAGCAAGTCTCTTACCTTGGAGAGCCGAGTGGAAGTGCCCCTCACTGCGAATGGGTGCTGACTGTGCCCAGGTGTCAGTGCATGTAGGTGTAGAAAGCCTGGTGCACTCAAATTTGAGGAACAAATAGGGAAAGCCTTAAGACAGGAAATTTTTTTCTTACCATTTTGAAAATATTTCATTTTTAGGAAAGAAAAAAATTGTGATGAGCTAAGCACATGGCTGTAACAAAAGCTGGAACAGTCATTAACTGAGCTTGAGAGACTTGCCTGATCTTTCTGCTAAATGATTCAGTAAATTAGGTAGGGTAACAATTGAAAGATACACTGCTAGCAGCAACCAGAGGTATTTCTGCAGCTGATACAGCTCCTCCCTGCTGTATCAGCTGCAAATTGCAAATTCATTGATATTAGGGATTCTTCTTAGTAACGTTCTGTGTGGGATTAGTCCCTTCTGTGTGGGAATCACCTCTGGGTCAGTAAGACAGCTGCACACTACTAATATGCAAGTGCGCATGCCATTGGTTATAATGTTTACCTGATTGCATCTAAAAATCAGACTTAATAATTATAAAAAACATACATACCAAAAATTTCTGGCTACTATTACAGTTAAAGTAGTTGCATTTATTATTTGGAGCCTGGATTTGGTAAAATGGATGTTTTTTAATTTATGAGTAGAAGAAATGGGGGGATGATGCATATATGGTGAAAAAATTTTCAACTCAACCAGTGGAAAGACATACTTTTTTGTTCCTTTTCCTAGGTGACTCATAATCAGGAGAATGTCTTTGACTTGCAGTGGCTGGAGCTCCCAGATATGGCCCCAGAAGAACTAGAGTCTCTATCCAGGAATATGGTTTTCCACCTCAGGAGGCTCATTGATGAGAGAGATGAATGCACAGAAGTATGGGGATGTATCTCTCCCATATAGAGCTCATGAGAAGCAGCAGATGTGGGCTCCATTCCTTCTCTTGTGTCTTGTTTGTGCACTAGATTGTTTCTTCTGGACCTTTCTACTACACCTCTGAAAATTTGTAGAAAGATTTTGACTTTTCCATTGATTCTTCTGTAAGCACTAAGATGTGGTGAAATGATTGAAGAGGAGTTGAGCAGTCTCTCCATGAAGTGGAGACCAAATGTCTCTGCATCTCTGTCCGGTCATTCAGGCAGTGCTTGTAGTCTCTCTGTTGGCATCTAGCCTCCTTGTCTTCTCTAGTTTTTTTGATTCATCAATTCCTTTCCCTTCAGATCTCTGGAGAAGACTTCTCCCCTTCTTTAGCCTGTTAATCTTCTGTCATGCTTTTGACTGCAATTGTGTTAGTTAAAACTGTTAGTTGTTACAGGTTTTCATGAATTCTTCAAGGAAAACAGACTACTTACTTTGGGCATTGGAAGGGGAATGTTCTAGTGGTTGGAGCATAGTGGAGATTCCTTTCCTCTTCTGATAAACCTTCACTCCTGACTGTCACTTGAATTCTGTATCATGCCAGACTAATAATTTCCTAAATCTAAAAATATTTTAGGTGTTTTTAAAACAATGTATAAATACGCTATTTATCTCTTGCCACTACACAGTCTTCTGTATTTCCAGGTCATTGTAGATCTCACTCAAGAGAGAGATTATCTGCAGTCTCAGCAACCACCAAGCCCTATGAAAGTTCCAAGTCCGGATTGTTCACCAAACCCTGCCAACCCTCTTTCTAATGAAGAAAAGCAGCACCTTGCAGTTGAGCTGGCAGACACAAAGGCTAAATTGAGAAGAATCCGTCAGGAGCTGTAAGTCACCATTATTTTGTGCTTCTAGAGAGACTTGCATATTAAGTCTTGTACATCCTGAAAATGTAGGAGCCTGTTGGCTCCAATACACTGGCTTCCATAGGAGCTCTCAGAACGACACCTTTCAAATCAGAGCAGTAGGAAGCTAGTAGTGTGTTCCATCTTTTCTTCTTTCATAATTGGCCTTCAAATGTAGAGTGATGGCTACTTCCATTCTTTTTGTGTCTCGTCTCTCTCTTCCCCCCCTTCAAAATACCAACTGCTAGCTCTGCTTTTTAACTTAAACTGGAAGCTATCTATGACAGCAGGTGCACTAATGACGTTTGAACACAGGAACTCCGTATAAAAATAGAGCTGCAAACTCTGATCCATTATATGTGTATAGTACCATGAGAAAATTATGAAGCTGTCATAACAAAGAATATGCTGGGAGATTTTTCTCTTCCTTTACAGATTCCTGGCGGTGTCCATATAATCAATATGGTTTCAGGAAAGAAAAAAATTACTAAGATTTTTCTAATCCTTTTCAGGGAAGAGAAGTCTGAGCAGCTTGCAGATTCTAAACATGAAGTTGAGCAGCTCACCCTAGAGCTGCAAAAAATAAAGCAAGAGGTGAGATGGGCTCATTTTACTGTGACAGTCTTCCCTATTTTAAAAAAAATCCTGTTTCAGTGTGAGGCTAAAATTACTACTATGCCTGTTTTATAATGAGGAAATCAACTTAGTCCAGCAAGCTGTTTAAAGATGATGGTTGTGGCATAGCAGTACTATGCTTCCCACTTAACTGTTGAGAGCAGTCTCATCTGTTCAGCTTGCAAATATCCTAGTAGTGCCTGAAGCTTATGCAGCATCAGGCCTTAGTAATGTCAGAGGTTCAACAGGCTGAAGAACCTCTCTGTCTTGTAGAGAATTTACTGGCTACTAGGAGAATTCTTACTCCTTAACCAGGGGAATACTATTTGTTTATGCTTTCAATCACTAAGTAAATACAAAAAAATAAAGTTTGGAGTGCATGCTTATAAGTATTAACTTAGATTTTTCTCTGTGCTTATTCCTTGCAGAACATGCACCTTGCCTCAGATGCTCGCTCTGCCCGAGCCTACCGAGATGAGCTCGATTCTCTGAGAGAGAGGGCAAACCGCGTGGAGAGACTCGAGATGGAGCTGGTTCGCTGCAAAGAGAAACTTCACGATGTGGAGTTTTACAAAGCTCGCATGGAGGCAAGTGAAAATTAGGAGGAAGATTTGCTGAGCAATCCTTGATGTTTGGCTTGTATTGTGTTTCTAGTTCATGTGTCATTTGTCATTGGGCTGACTGTAGCAGAACATCAGAGCAAGTGGAACTTTCATAACATGCATCGTAACTGTTGACTGAGCGTCATTAAAACTTCTTTCAATGGAGGAAGTACTTGGTGCACACAAAATAAATTCCCCTTAGTTTTAAAGATCTCTGCTTAGTTCAGCATTATGTGGCTAAACAGGACAGACTTTTTCTGGATGCTTTTTCTAGATCCAGATCTTTAGTTTAGCTTCAGGTAAATTCCCTCTGTTCCAGAGTTGTTCCTTGGACCAACATTTTAAATATCATCTATAAATTAGTTAAGTGAATACCTAGGTGTTTTTCCTTAGAGTTTTGTAGCAGATGCAACTGTTGTTAAAATGACATTATTAAGGATGACCTCAGATAAATTCTAGCCACCCCTTTTTGCAGCTGTTACTTGTAGTAGAAAGGTGAAAAAATTTGGATCCTCCCTAGTGTCATGAGTGGAGTATGTCAATGAGAAGGGTGTGGCTTTGTTCCAGTACTAATGTCAGTTACTCAGCTTAAGTCACCTGCAGCTATGCCCGTCCTGGAATTATTAATTAAATTAGGTTGCAAAAGACCTTAGAGATTGTCTGGCCAAACTCATTGACTCAGCATGGCTGATGTTATATTTAGGTAGAACCGCTCTTACTTTCTGTTCTCTGGGGAATTCACACCAAAACTCCCAATAATCTACATACATAACACTTCAGCTGAAATCATATAAATATCCAGACTGCTGAACAAATGGAGGTTAGGTAACTGGCAGCCTCACTATAATTAGATGGTCCCAAGTCTAAGGTAGAAGAGTGGTATTGCCAGGCTTCTGGCTGAGAGCACAGACCTTATTTTTCTGCTCTATAAACTCTACTTTGTAGGTGACTTTTTTCCCCCTTCTTTAACCTAAGGGGGCAGCTAGCTGCTGCTTCTTATGAATAGGTTCACTAAAATGGATGGTTATTAAATGTAGTAATAGACTACAAAAGCCTGTCTTGCCTCTCGATAATTCCCGGTTTGCATTAGGAAGTACGAAGCTCTGCCTCTCTCTGTTTTCCTCCCTCAAGCTGGCCAGTCAGTCATGCTCTACCCTGACACACTGGCTGTCAGTGAGCCATCCTGACCTTCCCCTTCTGTCTGTGTGCTGGAGGTGCTTAGCTTTACCTGCTGCTCAGATAATTTACCTGGAGCTGGGAGAGGAATTGTTGTGTCACCTTCATCTGAGATCAAGGGAGCAGCCCTCTTGATTGTCCCAGAGCCAGCAGTTTCCTGCACTGCTGTCTGCATGTCCTGCACTGCTAATCTTGCTTAACATGGCGTTCAGTTAAGAGACCATCACATTAGTTTCAAATTTCTTCTAACTCTCCTCGCTCTTTCTTCCACTCTGTCAGTTTTTGGTGGAACTGTAGAAGGTCAGAGAAGAGTGCTGGTTCTCCAGGGATACCTCCCTGCGATACTGTCATGGTTTAACCCCAGCCAGCAGCCAAGCCCCTCAGTCACTCCTCACCAGTGAGATCAGAGAGCAAATTGGAAGGGTAAAAGCTGGAAAACTCATGGGTTGAGATAAAGACAGTTTAATAAGGAAAGCAAAAGCCACACATGCAAGCAAAGCACACCAGGAAATTAATTCACTGCTTCCCATGGGCAGGCAGGTGTTGAGCCATCTCCAGGAGAGCAGAGCCCCATCAGGTGTAATGGTGACTTGGAAGGTGAAACACCATCACTCCAACAAATGTCCTCCCCTTCCTTCTTCTTCTTCCCACTTTATATACTGAGCATGATGCCACATGGTCTGGAATATCCCTTTGATCAGTTTGGGTTTCCTGTCCTGTCTGTGTCTCCTCCCAGTTTCCCATGCACCCTCAGCTTCCTTACCAGCATGGCAGCACAGAAGGCAGAAAAGGCCTTGGCTCTGTGTGAGCCCTACTCAGCAATAACAAAAACATCTCTGTATTATCAAAATGCATTCAGCCAAATCTAAAACACAGCCCCATATTAGCCATTTGCCCTACCCCAGCCAAAACCAGCAAAAATACAGTAGTGGGACCAGGAATATTTCCCATCAAATTGGCACATGTCTAATTTGGAGCCATAGTGTGGCCTTTAGCCAAAGGCACTATTGTAGGAGCTGAGCTTTTCTAACAGGCAGCAGGATTGCACAGCTGTCTGCAGGGTGCTGTGTGGTTTAGAATAGACAGCGAGTTTCACATTCTCGCCACTCCCTCTTGCATCACTGATGAAGTTTTGACTCAGCCGTGGACAGACAGCATTGAGCAGCAGGCAAACTCCATTGGTCTCAGGCTGGTGCAATCAGAAGATTCCACAGGGCCCTATTCTGTGTTTTTATGGTCACAGAGTAGCACAAAGGCTGTGCATCCTACGAAATATCCAGCTTTCCGTGGGGCCTCAGTTTTCTCTCAAATCTGACTCAAGTCCTCTGCCCCTCTGAAAGAATTAATATCTGGGGTCAGTATAGTCTCTGCTTAGATTTGTTCAGAGATGTAACATGGTAGAGATTTTTACCTCTAGGCAGTACAGTGCTTATTCATTTCATGGCATTTACTGGTTGCCAATGGCTTGCTAAGCTCTAACCCTTAAGACCTGAACAAATCATCCTGAGCACACAGTGAAAATATAGGTTTGTTCAGCATCAGCCACTTTTCTGTGGTAATGTGATACCTCAAGGCTCATAGGGTCTTGACAGGGTTGTTAATAAGTAGTGCCAGATGGGTAGGTGAGAAGAAAAAGAGGATTTAATGTTGTGCATCAAAGCTATTAAATGAGCCCTTAAAATCTTTTCCTTCCTGGTATTGCAGGAGGAGTGCAAAAGGTTCAAATCTGTATGCCAGTGTAATACGTTTAGGGCTTGTGTGATGATTTCCTTCTCTGTATGTCTTGACAAATTGTTCAGGAGTTACATTTTAGTTGAACCGTTGTTCAAGCAACATGAATGTCCTCTGGAGCCTTCCTGCTGGGGCTGCTTAACAAGGTCACAACTGTGAACGTGAAGGAGCAGCTCAATTCAGGACTTCCTCCATGGAGGTGCTTCTCTGCAGTGCAAAGCTCCCTTCCAGGATTCATCTCCACTGAACCTTTTGCTGTTCCATGAGATGAGATTCTTCTCTAAGGCCGAGGAGTATGCTTTGCCCAGTTTTCTTCCTTCTCATCATAACTGAATTTCCATATGGGATGACAGGAGGAATCTCTTGTCAAAAAAAAAAAAAAAAGGCAGAAGCATGTATTTTTTGTTGTCATAAGAGCATTCAATATTTGGTTGTCACAAGATGTTAACTGTGTTGTGGCTCAGTAGCAACAGTTTCTGAGCTGCCTGAAGGCAAGGGTTTGAATGGGTCCAGATGCATGTGCAAATTCTCTTTTCAGATTTAAACAATCTCATTGCTACTGTAGTTTCTGAAAATGTTTCTCAGTGGCAACACACCCTGATTGTGCAACCACTTATCCCCAGAGTTAATTGTAACCATCTGAATGCACAGTGCACATTCTTAAAGCTATTTCAAGTTACAGTTGATAGGGTGTCAAACCACAATATGTAATTCATTTTAGAAACTGCAAAAGCTGAGTTATACTCAGTGTATTAAACAAAAAAAATCCACAGCCAACTGTTTTTGTTGCTGATTTTAAAATAAACCTATAGTTATAAAATAATGTTGGTGAATTTGTTAATTCAATTAAAAATGAACTTTAATTCCAGTGGAAGCAGTACCATCCCATGACCACCACCTGCTCACTGTCTAACAAGTGTGATGTGTAGCCAGATAGATTTTTAGGTCAGCTGTGTTATTCCAGCAGCTTCTGGGAGATGTTAGTGCTGACATGTTTTAGTTAGGACAGCTTTTCTTCCCAGGCCTTGAGATGTAACTACAAAGCTCACATGGACTAATTATTTAAATTATATGAACTTTTCAATATTAAGACAACCTCAGATCATGGTGATCTGAGAGTGAGCAATGTCTACCTCGTCACAGCAGGCATTTCCACCTGGTTATTAATTTAATATTTCATCAGAACTACTTTGAACTGGCATGACTCTCCATCCTGGGTCCTCAATGGAAAGTGCTTCAGTTTTCCATACACTGCAGCTCCTGCTGGTGTGTGGTTTGTACCAGAGGCTGCATGTGTGTGTGTTCTTGGCACGTAGTTTGACTCTTGGTGAGACACTAAAATAACTAGTTCTTGCTTGGTAGGCAGTTTAAAGGATAGTTGTGAGGTCATGTCTTTGAGGTCAGACACCACTTTAGTTCTTAGGGCTGTGGTCCAGATTGAGTGTGGTGATCTAGCAAAGTAAACTCTTGGCACGTTGCTGTTTCATTACAGATATTCTGGCAGCTTCCATAGCACCCAGCAGTTTTTGTGCCATATACTTCTAGTCTGTCATCTCTTTAGTGTCAGCCTTTTAAGTTTGCCCACCCTGAAGTGATCCTGTTAGATCACACTTGGCCCAGAATGCAGGTTCTGTAACCTTAGTGTTTCAGTATTATTGTTATTTTAGTTACTTGCATACTCAGACATTTTAATTGAAGATGAACCTCTTCACAAACACTGACATACTTGTCCTTTTTAATGCTACTACAGTAGGGAAATTTTTTCTCTCGTGATTTGCAAGTTGGTGGCTGACCCACTGAGAGATCAAGGGCAGTATGGTACTGCATGAGGTAGACTTTCCATATTATGCCATACACGGTCAAGCTGCAACAAACAACTATGATTATGAAAGGCTTTTCAATGATGGCCCCTGTAGTATCAAAAGGCAGGAGGAGTGGCTGTTGTCAGACACAATCTCTTTACATTTCTCTTCTTTCTTTTTCTTGTTTTTTTCTTTTTTCTTTTTTGTTTGCTTTTTAAACAAGTGAGCTTGTATAAGGCTTCTTAAAGCTGATTCAACCCCCAAAAATGAGAACATAGTTGCTGATTTAAGCTGTGAAAGTGATTTGCTCATGCCTGATGATCTTTCAGGAATCTACTTGGTTTGGATGTTTGTGGTCTGAGAGACCAGACATGAACACTGTGTCAGCAGAGACATCACATTTGAAGTCAGTTATCCAGGAATAAACTTGTCAAGCATTTTGTCCTGTTTGCACATTTTCTGATTTTGCATATTTCGTTGGAACAGCAGAATGGATGGGGAGAGAAGGGAGGAAATCAGAGAATGATGAAGTTTCTGTAGAAGATCAACCTGCTTCTTGCCCAGTTGTAACTCATCTGGGGAAAATTCCTTACTGTATCCATTTAATCTTTGACATGCTGATGCATTCCTGCCGTGGAACATTTGTCTTGGACTCAAGACTTATCTGAGGATCAACTAAAATAAAAGCTAGCAGTGAGGTATTACAGCTCAAGATGAGACATATTTGATAAATGTGTTTAAAACACAGCCAACATTTCATGGCCAGTTGTCGTGCTTTGGATATTTCATGTTTCCAGAGTAAGATATTCGAATGAACAGAGTTTCATTTGTCATTTGCAAGGAGCAGTTGCAGTGCAGTATAATTAACCTATTTCTAATGTTGTGACTACAACAAAATAATAAATGAAACTTCAACTCAGTAAATCCAGATCCAAAAGCTCTAATGAGTAAGCGACATGGCTTGTGCAGTTCATGTTCATGTGTTCAGTGGGGAAGTGGCAGAGAGTGTTAAGTGATAAGTATAAAACAACTTCTACTGTTCAACTGAATTAAAATTATGTTCATAGGAGAGAGCGAAACTTTATTAACAGACATTTGCACATGAGAAACCTAAGAAATACTAGATTTACTTCCAGAATGACTCAAAGGTGGTAAAAAATAGTATCATCTCTCATTAAAATATTAGGTAAAAGTCTTGCTATGAAACAAACATGTCAGATTTCCTTCTTCCTTTTTGCAATGTCAGTTTGTGAAAATCACTTGGTCTATGAAAAGTCAGTAAGAAATTAACACTGTTACTTTTTTTCCTAGGAGTTAAGAGAAGACAACATTGTATTAATTGAAACAAAGGCCATGCTAGAAGAACAGCTAACCATGGCAAGGGCACGTGGTGATAAGCTGCATGAATTAGAAAAGGAAAATTTGCAACTGAAATCCAAACTTCATGATGTAGAGCTGGTATGCACTTCCTTCTTCATCATGCTAATTTTTTTGAACTTCCATTTTTATCCTTATGTTACAGAATCAAGTCACAGAAACTGGTATAGACAGGCAATAAATCAATAGTGCATTTGAAGAGGTTTTTAGATTGAACTTTGTGTACACAAATTCTTGAAATAGCGTAATGTTGACAGTGTAGATTGTCAATACTACTTTGTATGAGACAGTTTTTTATGCAGAAGGTATATCACAATTTTAAAATACAGATTGTTTTCGTGCATTTTGTTAATGGAGGTACTAAAATCGGTTTAAGTAGAAATCTCTTAGATTAGGAAATTAAATCTACTCTAGTAAATAGTCTTTCTTGTTGGAAACAAAATCCCCAGCCATTAGAGTCTTTAAGAATCCATTACCACTGTAAAAGACACAAAATTCCAGAATTTCTTAATGTGTAAATCAAAGATATGTTTTATTGCTTCTTAAATAAGGAACAGTAATAAGTGGGAGACTATTGTCTACAAACAAAAAGCGACATTGGACTTCATAAACCCTCTAGAAGTAATAAATACTCTTTTATCTCTTGTATTTTACTTAACAATCCTCCTCTTAACCCACCACGATTTGAATTCTTGTGGGTTTATCTGTAGAGGGTTTTCAACAGGTTCTGTTGGAAATAAAAGTGTGGAGGATGCTGTATGGGATGACTGAATCTCAATGTACATCAGTGATAAGGGGTGTCCCTCAGGGATCCATATTGAGACCAGTGTTACTTATTATCTTAATTTATGACATTGTCAAAGGGGTCAAGTGCACTGTCAGTGGATTTGCAGGTGACACCAAGCAGAGTGGTGTGGTTGACAC
The DNA here is from genome assembly GCA_013397155.1 of Irena cyanogastra. Classification (NCBI taxonomy): domain Eukaryota; kingdom Metazoa; phylum Chordata; class Aves; order Passeriformes; family Irenidae; genus Irena; species Irena cyanogastra. Next base: position 59,824 of record VWZV01005807.1, read on the forward strand.
ACCTGAAGGATGGGATGGCCATCCAGAGGGACCTGGGCAAGCTCAAGCAGTGGGCCCGTGGGAATCTCATGTGGTTGAACAAGATCAAGTTTGAGGTGCTGCACCTGGGTTAGGGCAACCCCTGGTATCAACCCAGGCTGGGGATGAACAGATCAGAGCAGCCCTGCTGGGAAGGGCTTTGAGGTGCTGGTGGATGAGAGGCTGAACATGACCCAGCCATGGGCACTCACAGCCCAGAGAGCCAAATGTGCCCTGGGCTGCATCCAGAGCAGTGTGGGCAGCAGGACAAGAGAGGGGTTCTACCCCGCCACTTCCCTCTTTTGAGACCCCACCTGCAGTGGTCTGGGGTCCTCAGCACAGGAAGGATGTGGACCTATTGGAATGAGTCCAGAGGAGGGTCTCCAAGATGATCAGAGGCATGGAGTACCTCTCCTGTGAGGAAAGGCTGAGAGAATTGGGATTTTCCAGCCTGGAGAAGAAGGGGCTTCAGGATGACCTAATTGCTGCCTTGCAGTACCTGGAGGGAGCCTAAAAGTGAGATAATGGAATGATGGATGATTTTACAAGGGCATGTGGTGGTAGGACGAGAGGGAATGGCTTCAAACTAAAAGAGGGTAGGTTTAGATTAGATAGTAGGAAGAAAAAATTCTTTACTATGAGGGTGTTGAGGCACTGAAAGAGGTTTCCCAGAGAAGTTGTGGGTGCTTCATCCCTAGAAGTGTTAAAGGCCAGGTTGGACAGGGCTTGGAGCAATGTGGTCTGGTGGGAAGTGTCCCTTCCCTTGGCAAGAACTGCATAATCTTTAGTGTCCCTTCCATCCCAAACCATTTTATGATTCAGGATATTATAAAGGTCACATCATGCTCAGCTTCTCCAAAATTGCTGGAGATTTTGCATGCTTTTCTGGTGACTTGATGAATTTTTGGGTTATGGTTTCTGAAAAGTTGAGAACCACTGAGGCAGCATTTCAATTCTCACAAAAGCAAATGGCCCAAATAGTCACAAGAAGCAACAATAGATTAATTCTCCAGGTCTGTTTTCAAGGGCTAGAATTCAAATTACGAGGCAGGTGTTACTTGCTGATCCATATGACTGTGTCCAAGTTCCATGTGATGAGTTGAAGCTCTGCAGAATTTAAGGTTCTGTCTGAAGAATTTCCAGTGTGTCAGAGCATGATGCTGCATATTTTTGAAGGGCTTAGCTCTGGAGACATCTTGAATCCAGTCTGCCATACTAGTCCTGGCTTGTAGTGGCCCTGTCATCAGCCAGTAAGTTCTCGCTGCCTTTCCCCTCTCTCCAAGTGTATCGTGGACCAGAGCTGATGCTAAACAGGGCCGGTTGGGCTTGGCTTTCTGTGGCTTATATAGGTAGCCCACAGCAAACATTTTATGCTGAAGACATATTTCATTGTAAAACCACAGTGTTTAAGGAGATTTTTCTGCCCTCAACATACACTGTGCTTGTAGCAGCTCAGCCTACAATCTTACAGATGAGCTGAACATGCTTTCATTCATGTGTGTCTTGCACAGGACCGGGACACAGACAAGAAGAGAATTGAAGAGCTGCTGGAGGAGAACATGGTCTTGGAGATTGCACAGAAACAGAGCATGAACGAGTCTGCACACCTAGGCTGGGAACTAGAACAGCTGTCTAAAAGCACTGATCTTGCAGACAGTGAGTACTACCTGGGGTAGCTGTGGTGTTTGTGATCTCTTTCAGAATAAAGAGATTGGTTGGCTGAGATGGGAACTGAAGTTGAATCCAAGATTAGAAAGCTTCCCTCATTCAGCCACTTGACTTTGACCTTCATTTTTTTGAGCTTCTAAAATGTATTCCTCTCCATTTCACTCTCTTTTTAAAGCATCAAAATGTTTTGCTTTTGTTACATTCATCACTGAGAGGATTTCAAGTATTACACTTTAATAAAAATTTTAAAAAAAAGAAAGCTTTGTAAATGATACAGCAGAAATGTCACATTGAATATTTCTAACTGAATGGTTGGGTGGAGTCTGTGATCTTTAGTATTCTTTAGTACAGTTAATACAGACAATTATCTGGTCTTTAAGTCCCAGGAAGTAATGTATGCTGAAGTCATTTATTTTTACTAGATACTGAAAAATGTGTGCAGTTAAAATAACTGGCTGGTTTTTTTTCTTTGAGTAGTTGATTTGATTTCCGTAGCTATCATAAACATAACCAATTCTTTCTTCACTGGACAGGTTTTAGCATTGGGTTCTGTGTTTAACATTTATTCTATCTATTATACCAACCTAAATAATGATTCTAAGTGGAACTTGGGAAATATAAGCCATTTCCTCTAATTCAACATGCAGCTTTTATTGAGTATTCACCTTATTTTGCTAAGACTTGCACGTTTGGCTTTGTGAACCAGGAACAGTTGAACTTGAAGACAAAGGAATAAATTAGAGTAAGCAGATGTTTTCAGTGAAACTGTCTAGAATAGCTTTATTTTGTAATACAGCTGTGTGTGTGGCTGCCACCAATTCTGAGATCTTCTTACTGTCTAGGATCCAAGTTCTCTTCACTGAGATTAATGGCTAGTTAATTGTTACTTCTAAATAATAATCTTGCAGAGCAGGTTATGTTAGCCTGAGAAATGAATGTCACTCTATTACTTTTGTATAATCAAGGACATTGCTTATTGTGTTAGTGGGGGGAAAACACAGTTCTCTCAAAATTTAGAAATTTTGATCAAGAGTATTTCAGGAAAATGTAAAAATACCTAAATTTTATGGGCTGTTTAAAATACCAAGTTTTGTTCTCTTTCTGATTTGCTTTCACTATTGATGTAATAGAAGGAAGAATACTGGTTATCTCTTATTTACTAATTTCTATCTATCATAACTTTGAAAATTTGCTTGAGTGATTTATCACTGCACTGATATTTAGCATTTTAGCGCTAGTGCTTCAGAAACTCTCTGATTGATCAAATGAAATGAATGAGGAACTGAGAATATCCATAAACTTATATTCAGTAGGAAAATAAAATGGTGAAGGAAGCAGATTTTTTTTTAAATAGAACATTTAACTTTGGACTTCTGTTTCATGGAAGTGCTGTTCTGATTTTACAGTAATTCTCTTTTAAGAAGTTTTATTTCAATCGATGTTGCTATTCTGAATGCAGCTGGTTTGTACAAATAGAGTCAGACTCTATTTGCAAAACTCTTCTGAAAAATCTCCCATTCCTGGATATCAAGTTGAGCCTGCAAGGGTGGCAGATTGAAAATTTTACCAGCTAGTTTGGTGTATTTTATTTAAAATAATTTTGAAAATAAGCATGGGAAAAAGTAATTTAGGTGGACTTCAGAACAGAACTCAACTGGAGTATTTAGTTAATGTTAACCGTATGAGTCTTCACTTGACCAAAGCTCTCCAGGTGATGCTCCATAAAAAGGATTTTACCGATCTCAGAAAGTTGCCAGCTTAAAGTACTCAGTGTGCTGTAGTGCTTATTTAGAAGGAGTTACTAATTTTCTTAGATTTAAAGACAGTGTTAAAGTCAATCTCATATGAAATGTTGTTTTGAGGTGATGGGTAGCAATTATTTCATGTGTACAAGAAGGTTGCTCTTGTAATTATTCAAATGCTGGGCAGAGAAATTAACAGAGCAGTGAGGCTCAGGTGATGGATTTTGAGGCTGAGAGGTAGTGAGACTTTTGATCTACAAGCATTGAGTAAAACAACATCTCTGTTGTAAAACTTGAATAAATTTTGTTAGTTCTGAGATTTCAACTTCAGACACTTCTCAGATCAGCATTGTGATGGGTGTCCCGTGCCCGGGTACCTAGTGGTAAATTATTCTCTGTGATTCAGCATACTCTTAATGAGGAAGCTATAAAGATAAGCACTGGAATTCCCTTTTGTAAGAATTTTTTCTATGACTGAATGTGATTGAATAGCTGAGTTTTCACTAGCTCTTGGAAGTGCACCACCTTGTTAGCAAAAACTTAGCATTGGTTTACTTTCTGCCTCAATTTATTTCCTATGATGAAAGTATGAGATGGTATCACATTATGTTTTGTTACTAACATTAGACGCGCTCCCAATGTGACTAAAGCAAATTTAAGAAGAGTTAAGAAAGTAAGCAGCTTTTGAGATGGCTGAATGTTCAGCTAGTACCCTATTTATTAAAGGTATTAATGGTTATCTGTGAAGATGAGTTCTGTTTTTAACCAAGTATCTACTTAGCAGTCAAGCTGAAATTGTAAGACTGACAGCAATAATCTTCATCCAAGTGCATCTTGCACACCTCAGAAGGAGATGTTTGTGAACTAATTAGTGCCACCTTCTGCTTCTCATGTTTCAACAGCCAGAAAGTCCTTTGTGTTTGAGTTGAATGAATGTGCTTCGAGTCGAATACTGAAACTAGAGAAGGATAATCAGAGCTTGCAGAACACAATCCAAGAGCTGAGGGATGCCTCCTTGACCTCCAAAGAGAGCAGCTTAAAGTTTGTGGAACTGGAAAAGGAAAATCAGCAGCTTAGCAAAAAGGTAATTTGCTCACAGGAGCAAACAGAGCTCTTAGTTTTTTTAAGCACCGCGCACAAAGGGCTGTGCAGTATTCCTTAATGATAAGAGTTTTCAGGGAGTTTACCTTTGATCTCCATAAGACTGACCATGATTTTGATCCCATCTATTTAATTTCATTCTAATGCAATTAAATTCTAATAATTTTATTTAATGCCTTCTACTTCACTACCTGCTTGAGTGCATCACTGTAAGAAAAAGTGACTGTTCCTGTTAAATAAAAGCTAGTTTTCAGTGCCTATTTGCCCCTGTCAGATTGTATTGTTGATTGTGTCCCTTTCTGTTGTCTTAAAACAGTCACCGAGAAAGGAAACCATGGTCACATTGAACTATTTTTGTTTTTTGGAAGTTTAATTATTTTTACATGTAAGTCAAATAATTTACACAGGTAAATTCAGGTTAGTATGTTCTAAATGTCTTCCTTGCTGTCCACAGTCCTGGACCTGTTTTTTCTTTTTCTTGTCATCTTAGCTGTTACATATTCTCTAGTGTCTGTCTGTCTCTTTCTCTGCAAAGATCTCAGTTCTTTCAGTCTTTGTAACAAACACCTAGGTCATCACTTTGTAAATTTACTTATGTATACGTGTGTTGCACTCTGTTATTAACTGTGACTACATTTAGCTCAAATGCCAGCTCAATGCTTGTGAAACACACTGCTCAGTTCACCTCCAACTATCAGCCTTATTTTTGTCTGACTGGTTACTTGAATCCTCAGTTCTGATGAATTGAGCCAAGTGCTGCTGGGGAAAAAGAATGCTTCCTACTCTAAAGTATAAAATGTTTTCATGTTGGATTTTTCCACGTTCCTACCATTCATAAATTATCCAGAATATAAGGCTTATTTTTCCTTTTCCCTTCACTGCTGTAACCTGTGTGTCTGAGATACTGATGTGATGATTTCAGTTCTGTTTGGCTTGCTTGTGAGCTACCTGAATCCCTTAAAGGACAAGGGGAGAAAGCATCTAGATAGGAAATGCTGCTTGTGGATTCCTAAATTGTAACAAGCCCATTTCTCTGCCAGGGAGAACAATATCCAGCACTGGACCGTTCTGTCTTTTGGAGAGATTAATTTTCTAAGTTGAGATCAGTTCTGCTTCTTTCTTTCTTTAGTGAACAAGGAGAACTGCAAAGATTCAGTTCACTCTAATCTTCCTTCCACACTTCCATTTATGACTTGTTGTGTATAAGTAATTCAATCCAGCTCTAATTTACATGCCTAAAATTGGAGATGGAGGCATAGAAAGCACTCAGCAAATACCTGTGGTGTACTGCAATTTAAGTCACTTGAACAACTATGATCAACCTCTGGCTTTGCCCCAGGCACATTCCTGTGGGCACCTCCTGTTATGGCACTGTATTGGTGCTAACAGTTGTGATTCCCTTCAATTATAATACAGTAAGGTGTGCCACAGGAAATAATAGGCACAGTCTCTGATTTGTTGGAAAATGTTTACTACAGTGGGCAGGGTCCAAGACCTCTGGTGGAGTGTTAAAGTCAAGCACGTGTAAGTCAGAAAACAAGAGATAAAGAAGTATTTTTCTCAAATGTTTTGTGTCTTTGGGGTTCTTCTGGTAATTTTCCTGAGATATCCATAGTAAAATCTTGTCTCCCTAAAGTTGTTTAACTGAGCTGAGATTTCATCCACTGCCTGAGACTTTCAAAAATTGTTGTTTGAATATGCTTGTTTGTCTGCTGATATAGTGGTTGGTGGGATCATGTAGCCAAAACAGGATTATTCAGGCAGTACAAGAGGAGATGTTATAAAGAAAAAGTTACATACTTTTTTTTTCCTTTTTTACAAGATTTTCAGAGGAGCTAGTAGTAGAAAACCCTCCTTTCAGGCACACTGAAGTAGTAGCAGTCCCAGTACCTGTCTGTTGTCTCTGCCTTTCTAACTTACTGAAAAGAGCTCTAACAGTAATGTCTTACTAGCCTCCAGTTTTCTGGAAAGTGCGGATGAAGATCAGCTATTGCTGAGCTACTGAATTTCTTGTTGCTTTCTCTGAACAGCTCCTTTGAGGCCAGTGAACCTCCACATGGTTACATTTCTGACTGCTGAGCCCTCCTTATCTCCAATCTGGGCAGCCCCTGCTTGTTTAAACACTTCCTGCAATGAGGGGCATGTTGACATAGGCAGAGCCCAGCCTCCAGCTATTTCCCACTTGTAAGAATTAGGTTTAATTCCCCTTTCATTGACATTTTCACTGTTGGCAGAGTTGATAATACCAAAACAAAAATGAGCTGATAGTTGTGCAGAGCTGTAGGTGCTCACAGTACTTTGCAAGCTTAAAAAGGAATTATTTCCTGACTTTGGGAGTATAGTTCCCAGAACCTCTTGGTTCTGAGTACTGAAGAGCTACTGCTTTTCTGTTCTTCATGCATTACAAGTACAACTTTCAAAATTAATAAGTAAGAAAATTTTGTTTATTGTAGGACTGGAGCCTTATTCACAAATCTTTCAAATGTGGTATTGTCACCTGCTGAGGAAAAGGTGACCAACAGAAAAGAGGAAAAGAGGGCCAACAGAACACAGGGAGTGGGAGCATAAACTTGGTCACTGCATTGCTTTAGTGTTTTTCCTCTGTGCCTCATGTGCTCAGTTTTAGATTGGTGTTTTGGTCTTTTAATGCTGTTGCTCACTGAAGTGTCTTAATAGCTTTGTCTGCATTCACTGGTAGAGTAAGACCATCAGTGATGGAGAGGCTAGGAGGAGGCAAGTTCCTCAGGAAGGGGAACACCAGGAACTTAATCACTGTTGACAGAGCACAACAGGGCATTCAGCAGGCGAATGAACTAAGCATTTCTTACTGCTGTGACTTGTATGCTCTGATCTTAAAAGGCATGAAGAAGATTCTTAGCACTGTGAGAAAAACAAGACAGTCCATTTCCTCCTCTGAGACTGGTAAGTGCAGGAGAGAGGGATTTAATCTTTCAGCCATAGTCCCCATCTCATTTCTCTCTGGTCTTCAAAATGACTTAAAGTGCAAACAGTCCTTGTGTCAAGCTGTGGTTGATGTGTTTTGGTGTGTTCTCTTTACACAGATTGAGAAGTTGCAAAATCAAATTGAAAAAGAGAAGCAAAGCAATCAAGATTTGGAAACCTTGAGTGAGGAGCTGATAAAAGATAAAGAGCAGCTACAAGTTGTCATGGAGACTCTAAAAGCTGACAAAGACAGACAGGTGTGAACTTCTCAAATGTAATATAACAAGGTGTACTCAGTAATGGTAATTCAGTGATGCCATTTAGAGCATCTGGTTCTCTCAGGGAGATAAGGCCATTTGAGAGCTATTAAGTGCAGGTTGAACTTGTTCAAATCGAGGTTAAAATCATCTTGAAGTGTAAAAGCCCAGCATGTTTCACTGATTCCTGCTGCTGTTACCATTAGGGGATCTTCAGGCTATTATATGAACAGACATTCCCTCTTGAGGGGAAAAAAGCCCTTGGATCTTACTAAATGGAATACCAACTGTTTTTAGGATTTGCAAATAAATCCCCATTTTGTTGCTGAAGAATGGTCTTCCACCTCCTCTATGGTCTGGTTGGTTTCCTTGAGATTCTTTAGCCACCCAGCCTTTTTGCTCTATTTAAAAAAGATGCTGAGAAAGTACTTATGTGTTCTGGACTGACATTTTAATTGCCTTCAGCTTTTGCCACTGTGCTGCAGTTCATGTGCAATGCCTGAAAACTCTTTTATTGCAGGTTTGTGCAAGTATCATCTGTACTAATTTGACAAATGAGAAAAATACAGACACAGATCATTAGAGACTGGTCTGAATATTCTCTGCCCGTGTTAAAATTTACTCTCAGATTTTGTGAGGTGAAAATTAAATAGCGAAATGTCTTATTTGTGTAGTTCTTTTCATTTTGAAGGATTTTTACCCAGACTTCTCCCTGGGAAACTGCACTTTACCAACAAAGTCTTACAGTCTAGTTAGAACAAATGCAGACTCTTTGTGGCAGGAATTAAGATGGTTTGAAAGTAGGGCAGGAAGTAAAACCAGAAATATTCCAAGTTGTTAAAAAAGAGTAGTTTGTAATTTTTTTTCAGGTCTAGGCCCTTTTGATTTGTGTGGTTGTTGTCTAGTGTAAGAATGAAATGCAAATTACAGTCTAAATTACAGCTGCATCAGCTGAAATTAGACCAGTGGGGTAAGTGTACTGTCCCTACAGGAAGTGTGTCTTTAATGATATCTGTAACTGCTCTACATTTTCAAGTATTCTGAGGTTCCTTGCACTTTACCAGAGATAACTTCAGTCTTCAGGTCCCAAAGATGAAGGTAAACCTAGATAGAAAGATACACCCTCTATTAAGAATGATTTGTAACAAAACATCTTCTCCAAGGTATTCTCTGAAGGTCCTCTGTCTGCTTTCTCCTTCTGCCCCAGCCTTCTTGGATGGTAGCAGGCATGTAGCAGAGTTTTTAATTTATTAAAATCAATTTTTTTCAATAGTTTGGGTTCTTGGTTATAGTCAGTAGTTTGCTGAGAAATTTGTCTTTGATTAAATGGATATGATTTTGTTAACAATCATCTCTCTGCTTTAGGACTAATTTGTACCATACTTGTAAGGTAGATGAATAACATTTGCACAACTGTTTGTTTAGATAAAGGACCTTAAACAAGAAAATGATCACCTTAATCAAGTTGTCTTATCCCTGAGGCAAAGATCACAAGTGAGCAGTGAGGCAAGAGTGAAAGATATTGAAAAAGAGAACAAAATCCTTCATGAAACAGTAACTGAGACGAGTAGCAAACTGAGCAAGCTGGAATTTGAGAAGAAACAATTGCAAAAGGATTTTGACCAGGTTAGAGAAAAAGTGGAAAGAGTGGAAGAAATGGAAAAAGAGCTCCACCGACTGGAGAGGGAGAATGAACAGCTCACAAAGAAGGCAGCAGTGATGAAAATAGTGACAGAAAAAGTGGAAGTTCTTGAGCAAGAGAATGGTGATCTGGAAGTGGAAAATAGGAAACTAAGGAAATCCTTGGACACATTACAAAATATTTCCATCCGGCTTGGTGACCTGGAAAGGGACAACAAGCAATTGGATGAAGAAAATCTGGAGCTTAGAAGAGTGGTAGAGACCATGAGATTTACCAGCACAAAAATGGCACAAATAGAAGCAGAAAATAAAGACTTGGAGAGGGAGAAAGAGGACTTAAGAAAGAATGTGGAAATGTTAAAAGCAATGAACAAGAAATCAGAGAGGCTGGAGCTAAGCTATCAGAGTGTCAATTCTGAAAACCAGAGACTTCAGCAAATTGTGGAGAACAGCAGTAAAAAGATCCAGGAATTAGAAAAAGAAGTGCAAGGAATGGAGAGTGAAAATCAGATCCTCCAGAGGAACCTTGAAGAGCTAAAGGTTTCTGCCAAACAGCTAGAGAGGTTAGAAAAGGAAAACAAAGCTCTAGAACAAGGGATGTCTCAGCTAGAAAAAGACAAAAAAATGCTAGAGAAGGAAACAAAACGGCTTTGGCAGCAAGTGGAGCTGAAAGATGCTATTTTGGATGACAGTACAGTAAAGCTGGCAGTTGCTGAGAAGGAAAACAAGACTCTAGAAAAGGAAATTGCTCGATTCAGAGAGTCATCTAGTAAACTGAAAGAGTTTGAAAAGGACAATAAAGACCTCCTAAAGCAAGTTACAATTGATAAGAGAACACTAGCTACGCTGAGAGAGGTAAGCAGAAAAATTATACTGGGTTGTATGCTGCTATTTTTTTGTCAGTTTAGTGAGGTACTAAAGGGATATGTCTGTCCCACAGGAGATCATCACAGCCTTAACAACAGTCACTGGAAAGTGGAACATGCCAAGAACTGCACTTGGTGCAGTTGTGCAGTATTCCACTTTATGTCCACAATACAGAGTCTCAAAATGATGTCTTTTTTCATGCAGAATAAAATTTTAAAACAGCTCTTATGTGGTGCCTGTTAACCAAAGACTTTGATACTTTCTCTAACCATGACCATAGAATTGTTTGCTAACTTGAGGGCTCCAGCAGGGGAGACATTGACTTTCAGGTCTAGAAATTTCTAGCGCTTGCTGAGGACACATTTACATCCCTGTTCTGAAAGCGACAAAACCATCCCAAATGACCAAACTAAACCAGCTGCACTAAGATTTTGCTTTACAGCTACCTTACAGCATCTTTCCCCAAATGCTTCCCTGCTGAGTGAGAGCATGCTAAGCAGTAGTGACCTCTTCCTGCACTGAGCATTAGGACATGGGCAATCTGATGATGTGTGTGCTAGAACCTGACACTCTCGTAAGTTGCCTGTGAGCAGATTCAGGTTATTGCAATTTACTCTCATTGCCTGTCCTGGCTGCTGTTGTCCTGCCAGCAGCAGGATTTCCTGTGAAGGACTATTAAAAGGAAAAAGGGTTGTGCTGCATTAGCTCAGTGAAATAGATAATGTTTAGCAGGATTAATACAGTAAGCAATCACTTACTTCAAGGTTTAGTTTTATTTAAATTTTTGAAGCATTACTGCAGTCTTGAGGAGGAGAAATAAAGTCTGTCAGAAACACTTGACATAGTCCCAAGTTACATTTCTATCCAACTTTTCTTAAAAATTAATAAAACAATATAATTTCAGAGAAGGCTCCTTTGTATTCTTTCCATTCTCAGACTTTTGCAGATTGCCAGTGGTGCAGATCCATAGAGTAGCCCATCTTCTTTTCCTTAATTACTTTCTATAGATCCTGCAGAAGGAGTTCATAGATGTTGAAGGGACCTCTTTACAGATCACTGGACTGACACTGACCTGTGACAGCTATAGCTGGTCTGTAGCTGCGTAAGATAATTTGGCCTTGACAGACACCAACTTGACCAGCCTAGTTTGTTAGACAGTAGAACTAAACAAGTCCCTGGGTGTGTTACTGCTAGGCTGGATTCAAGCTCAAACCAGGGGACCCAGGGGATCCCTTTGAGCCAGGCATGCACCCGTATCATCGGCCAGGGAGCTGGAGGGAGTTCAGACCTGTATCCAGTGATGTGCATAAGAGTGGGAAGTTCAAAGCCCCTGAATAAGAGGGCTCACATCAATAAACATTGGCTGTTGCTGTATGAGCTTTGCTCTGTTTGTGTCACGTTCCTGTCTCCGCCATCAGTGACACTGACTTAACCACATTTTTTACCTTGCCATGTGGATGCCTAGCCTTGCCATGGCTAAATTTGTGATGTCACAGGACTATTGAATACCTACAGTTTAACAAGGTGTTTTTATAAAATTTTATTCTTGCTTCTCTTTGATATTCAGGATAATTTTTTTTGAATTTAAAGTTCTTCAGTAGATTTCTTATTCTTTCTTCATGTGTTGTTTAAGAAAACTTTTAGTAGAAACATAAGCAATGTAGATCTCTATGGTGCATTTGTATTTCAGAGAATTTTGAATGGTAGGGATCTTAACACTTAGATATGCACCAAAAATAGTTTGTCCTTTTTAGAAATGCAGGTTGGCGCTATGTCTCCCCAGGCCATTTCCACACAGACCACTCTACTGGCATAACAGCAAAGCATTGTCCTAATATACCTTCTGGTACAGCCCTGCCAAGCCTTCTCCTTGTATGGCTTCCTTGCTGGGTTCTGCTGTAGTTTCTTCCCAAATAAATCTAAATGAAACCAGGCTGCATCAGTAGATGCCAGAATAAGTCACCAAGCTCTCATGTCCAGAGCTGTCCTGTCTCTTATGCTACAATGTAGTTACGCTTCTGAAATTCTGAGCAGTAATTTACAGTATGTCAGAATCTCAGTGCGTTATTCACGACTGACCTTGTTTCAAAGTCTCTTGATAATAACATCATAGCCTTGATACCTCAGGAGAATTCCATGCTGAAGTCCTGTTGCTCCTGTGTGTGTGCACCAGTACTGGCAGGGCTTTTTGTCCTAGCTGAGAGGTGAAACTCTCTCTGCTGGTGTCCCCTGCCCTGTACACATCCCTGTGTGGTGCAGAGATGGGGTGGTGTTTCCTGGCCCACACATTCCCTCCTTCAGCAGGCCGGCACAAAGCCAGTGTTGGCAGAAGTAGTTCAGTACAGTGAGTGAAACAAAGGCCCAAAGAAGCATTCTGAAGATTTGTTTCAAGTGACCTATAAATAAAACCAATCAGTTTAATTCTGCACTCATCTGTCACTGGTGAAGAATTTCAGCTGACCTACTTGAAACTAGGATTTTATCTAATGAATTTTTCAGTATTCTTAAAAAAAAGTTATAGTGCTTGATAATTACCACCACCCTTTGCATAGCAACTAATCATGTTAATGCTGTTTCAGGATTTGGTCCTAGAGAAGCTGAAGAGTCAGAAGTTGTCTAGTGAGCTGGACAAACTGAGCCAGGAACTGGAGAAGATGGGATTGAACAAAGAGCTGCTGCTGGAGGATGATAATGGCAATGATGACACGTAAAGAAACTGAGCTCTTCTAGTCATTCTTTTGTCTCAGCCTAACTGTAGCCCCTTTGCCTTTCTTTTTGGCTCTCATCTGCCCCCATGCCATTACCCTTAACAGTTTTGGCCATAAATCACATTTTTCTGAGGCAAACTTGGCAGCATATTGTAAGTTTTGCAAAACATTTTCTTGGGTGGAAGGAAGAAATGCCACTTTCTCTCTCCACGCTAGCAGTGTTACTACAGTTCGTCTGTACTCCCCAGCAGAGTAGCTGGGTAGCTATTTCAGTGTGTGTTTCTCTTTGTGTTCTCTTTAACAAGTAAGAATAGTTCTATTAAACAGTGTCTGTCATTACCTCATGTAATTGGTGATCCAGATACCTGTTAATATAAACATAGATGTTGCCTAAGAAATATCTGATGGCAGGGAATTCCTTTTTAAGTCCTGTAGTAATGAGCAGAATCCCAACAACCTGTGTGTATATTGGCTTCTTGGTAAGACCTGCTTAGAGAAACATACCCATCTGGTAGGAATCTTTAAACTGTGGACCTTCCTTCTTGTTAAGAATCTACGAAAGAGCCATAAGAAGAGTTTTCTGTAGTGTAATTATGGGAAAAAGAGAGAAACTTATTTTCTTTCAAGTTATGTAACTCTTCAGTATTTCTATAGAACTGTGCTGGTGTTAATCTCTATTAAAATTGATTGGATTTTCCATAAGTGAATTCCCCAGCTATAATATGTCAGTAGCAATCTGCAGCAGTAGAGGAAATCATTTTCCTGAAGAAGAAAGCATGTGTAATTTAACATGTAGCGAGATTGGGAACAGGTGAAGGTGAAATGTGCTATTTAAATGGTGGCTTATATCCTAGTGGCAGACATCAGAAAGCTATTATAATATTTTTCAGAAAATACAAGGTTCTGGAAAGCAAAACTGAATCAGCACTAAAATCAACTCTAGCTGTGAAAGAGGAGAAGATTGCAATGCTGGAAGCTCAAGTGAAAGACTGTCTGAACTTGAACCAGCAATTACAGAATGATCTAAATATGGTAAGAGCTTAAATGAATTTTAATTTTTCACATTGCAGTTCTGCACATTCTCATGTTTGGGGACTTTTTGGTTTGAGGTTTGATTTTTTTTTTTTTAAGAACAGGTTTTTTCTTCTCCTTGCCCCTCTCTATACACATCCTTCCCAAGAACTGTTTTTAACTGGACTGCCTTTTTTTTCTCCCTTTCTATGTAATGACACAAAATTCATAAAAAAAAATTTGATCTAGGGACACATCAGGGGGGTTTTCTTGGGTAATTGCTCATTGTAGATCTGTTTTCCCATGTTTTGTTTCCATTGGCATGGCTGTGTATTTCTGCCTTGTCTATTGGAAACACAGGCTGAGGAAGACTTCTCCCCTAAGAACAGTCTGTTTGTTAGGTGACAGTGAGCTTGAGTCTAAAAGCATCTGACTGGAGGCCAGGAGACATGGATTCTTCCACCTGTCTGTGTCTCAGCTTCCTGAAGTGAAGTGGGGTAATGGTTGTTGAATCTCTGAAAATCTGTACAGTGCAAGAGAGGAGTGACATATCCCATCATTATTAATGCATTATTCCAGTTCCCTCAGTGTTGAAGGCTGTTGCTTGTTGACTTGTTGCTTGTTGTGTAGGTGAAGAAGGACTTTGATGCACTTAAGGAGACTCAGCAGGATGGGCAGTATGCTCAGAAGTCGTGGAGGATTTCAGCAGAGAAGCTCATTGCCAACCAGCAAATGAATGAGAAATTGGAAACAGGACACCAAGAGGCTACTACAGAGCTGCTGAAACTGAAGGACAGGGCCATTGAACTGGAAAGGATTGTAAGCCTTCTCCTATTTCCTCTTAGCTCATGGCCTTCTCTTGTGCTCTTGAGTGGGTTGGTAGAAACTGGATTTTTGAGCTTAAAGGAATCTGATAGGTTTGCTGGAGTACCCAAGTCTACCAGATTCCTTGGGTATCTCTTAGGACTGTGTGGGACTTAAGTGCTTCATGTCTCTTGTGTCCTTCTTGTCTCATCTTTGCAGGGATTAATCCTGTGTGTTAACATCTGTCCTACCTTCATTTAATGCTGTGAAGAGGTTTTTTATGCCTTGCAGAATGATCACTAATTGGTTCTTATCTTTGATAGGACTCCAGGTAATCAGGACAGCTGTTTCTTTTCTTCCTGTCATGCCTTCAATGCCATTTCTCTTTCAGAATGCAGCCCTGCATACTGAGAAGCAGCTGCTTAAGGAACAGCTAAAGAATTTGGAAACTCAGAATGTCTCCTTCAACAATCAGATCCTGACACTACAGAAGCAAAATGTCTTCCTTCAGGAGCATAACACTGCCCTGCAAACACAGACAGCCAAACTCCAGGTCAGAACATCCTTATGCCTCTGTGCCAGGAGGTTGGATTTGATTACAGTAGTGTGGAGAAAATGACAGCTAATAATGAAATGTTTGTGTTAGTAGGCTGATGTAATGATGGAAAGATGAGGCCCAGGAAGTGGAGCTTAGTTTGAGTTCTGAATTTCTCCAAGCTAGAAGGGAAATGGGGTCTGTAGCTAATGTCTGGTAGCTACCTTCAGCAAGAAGGTGGTTATTTAGAGAGAATTAACTAAAATTAATACAACAAAATTCAGATGTGTTATTCCAGAAGCTGCACTTCTGTGTTAATGCTATGCCTGTGAAAGAGCTTGGCAGAAATGGAAAGAGGACACAAGTCAGCTCCCCGTAGGCATTGTAGCAATGAGTCCCAGTCCCAGTTTTCAGGCTTTCAGACAAAATGTCGAAGTTGCTGGTGGAAAAGATACTCTTGAAAATTACTTGACTTCAAAGAGAAAATAAACTTACTTTGAGAAAGAGACCAGTTTCAAAGGACAACATTGGATTAACTCTGTTTCTCTTGCGTGACTTTCACTTTTCAAGCTTTTCCTCTTGCATGTTCAGAGATGGGTTTTTTTGTTCACATTAATTGTTTCCCATGTGTAATTGACTTGTATTAACAACATATAAAATCAGTGAACCATCTCTCTACTGAAACCAGACTTGTTAGGGGTACTGCTCACATACACAGTGTTGGGAGTATTGTCCCATACAGAGTGGTGCAGGTAATGTTTTTGAGTTTGGGTGAACTTGAGTTTCATTACCTGTACACAAATATAGGGTAACTTTTGACTCTGATTGTGATTGTCAGAAGTGCAGTTGAGTTGCGAGTATTCCAGATCATCTTGGTCTTTGGGCTCAAGGGCTTCTGGTAAAAGAGTGTTTTTTCAGTTTAGAGGGTATTGTGATAATTGTCATTCTACTAACAGCATAGCTTTATGTGGTGCATACTGCCAGCACTAATACCAAAATGATGCCAAATTGTCAAGTCTTAACTTCTTTTTGCCAGGGTCAGGATTAAATGTGTGAGACGATATTTCTTGTTCGAACTCAGATGTTTATTAGCTCTTACCTATATTACAGTCTCACAGACTGAGTTCTACAGCACTTCATTCTAACAAACTAAAAAAATGGAGCCATGTCTCTCTCTACAAGGCTTTTTAAGGATAAACTGTCCAATTAAGAAATGACACCTAAATTATTTTTGCTTTTAACCCAATAACCAGTCACCCATGGCCTGCAATGCAGACTTTATCCAATTACATAATACCACCCAAACCTGTGAAGAAGGACTAGCCTTCACCCTGAAACCTCCATCTTGCCTTACATGTATCACTATAGTCTAAAACCTTAAACTCCTAAGTTTTCCACCATGTGATATTACACACTTCTATTCAAACTACACACTCATAATCCTTGTTCTGTAATTCAATTTTGGAAGCTTTCTCCACGGCCTCAGGTCAAATGCAGTGTTCTCTTGAGGGTCAGTGCCTGTCAGCACAGAAAGTCTAAAATTCTCAGTAGCCAGGGTTCCAACACCAAATTGTACATAGACGTTTTAAGTTGATAAGGCAATGTAGGGATTCTTGACTAACTCTGTATGGATGTAAGCTGCTACAAAATGTTTGTTGTATGTACTAGTAGATGTGAATAAGTAATACTTTTTACTTGCAAAACTTTAGGTAGAAAATTCAACTCTCAGCTCCCAGAGTGCTTCACTGACGGCCCAGAATGCTTTACTCCAAAATCAACAGACAGCCAAGGAAAATGAGAATGAAAATCTGCTGAAACAGAAGGAGCAGCTGAAAGCTGAGTATGAGTCATTGCTTCAGGACCATGAACACCTTGCTTCACTGCATGAACGGCAGTCTGCAGAGTATGAAAGGCTAATAAATCAACATAGCTGCCTAAAGACATTGCACAAAACCCTGGATCTGGAGCACAAAGGTCTGCGTGAGAGGTATGCTCACTGCTCAGGAGTATAGTGTAGTGAGAATGTGCCTATGTTACAGTTTTAGCCTTATGTGTTGTCTCCAATTACAAACAGAAATTACAAAGTTGTTGCCCTGAAAAAGTGCCTAGTCATTCTTGTTGTCATTGGGACATTGGGTGAAAATATTTGCAAAGCTCTAGATTTTAGATCTCTGAGGTGACTCTGGTGATACTCAGCAAACATGGGCTTGGATCTCGGGGATGCTTTGTCGGAACTAGCTTAAATGCTTCTACTACATTTAAGGATTTGTGGTATAACAACATACAGCCTTAAAAACATTCTCCAGTTCTACTGTGTGGAGTCTCTCTTCTAACCATAAAGTCTGCGGGTCACCTATATGTGAGTAGTGTGTATCTTGAGAAATTTCAATCATTGAACCTTGTGGCTTCTGTATCATGTCAGAGGAGGCTCTCTGAAGCAAGCTAGATTGACCTATGAGATAATGATGTATTACTACTTTTCTTGTAGTTCTCATAATTTAAAGCTTTTGCTTCAGGCCCTTCAGTTGAATTAGGAAATGAGTAAACTGTTAATTGTTAAGTCTCTAGTCACTGTCATTTTCTGACAATTGTGCATGGATTGAACAATATACATAATGTACTGCTACAAAAACACTGCTCTGCCTACCTCTCAAATGTCTCTCATATTTTTCAGCGATTTTCCTCAAAACACTTATATTTAGGTTTCATTTCTGTGCAAGATTATGAGTAGGGTTCAGAGCAGCTCAGTGGTGATCCTTGATGGTGGACTGAAAACTGGTGCTTAACTTTTCTTCCCCAAAGACTAAGGAGCTGGCAAATACAATGTGTGGTAGATTTTTATAAAGTACAGAAGTAAACTATCATGATTAAAGTATCCACTGGGGCTGTGTGACAGGACAGCTGCTCAGCTGTCAACTAAATGAGCTGTAAGTGATTACACAGACACTGTTCCTGCTTACCAAGTCTTTCTCAGACTGAGTAATAGTTCTTATTGATTTGGGCTTTGCTTGAGATTACTACACTGCAGTGTGTTAAGGCAGTTTGCTGTGTTCTTTCTTTGTGGCTCTAGCCTAAGGAAAAAGTGTTTTTCAAATAATAGGTTATCTATAGAGGTAAGTGCTTGGGTCACCACTGTAATCATTAACAGTTTGGACTCTCTTTCTGAGATGTGACTCCTAGTGAGAGGTATTGCAGGGGAGCAGATGGTGGCCTTCTCTATATTCGAAACAGGTTGAGTTTGGCAGTTCTAAGTGTGCAGTATCCTCCTCCACAGATCAGTCTTAAAAGATACTTATCAAGGTGATTTGTCCGAGGACTCCATTTAGCTGTCAGGAAAAAAGCCACAATCTACTTTCTTAGTGCATGTTTTGTTCTCCCTCTATCATGTACTGCTGTGGGAGCAGAAGGAAGAAAGAGTAGCATAAGAAAAGTTTTCTTACACCACTTCTTTTAAACTAAGGTATTTAACTGCACAAGATGGAATATTTCACTTTCACGTTCAGCTAGAATGCACCACCTGCTAGATTTTCCCCAGAGCAGCTCAGTGCAACTGAGAAGCTTTCTTGTGTGGTGTTTTAAGAGGTGGGTTTTGCATGTCACAAGTCCAGGGTGGTTGGCTTTCCTCAGCTGGTGACAGCACTGTAATCATAGTTCTGTTGCTTAAGGCAGGATTACACTTCTACGCAAACCTATGACTGCAGGAAAACCCTCAGCAACTTTAGTTAGCTTGTGGACATCCAGCAACGTGTACAGCCAAAGGTTTGTGTAGTTCACTCTGCTGCATTCTAATCACAGAATATTTTCTGCACCTGAGCAAACTTCTTTAAACCTCTTTTTGGTTCTGTCTGCACAGTATTAACACTGCAGTGGGGATTTAATAATGGGTTGTTTGTAACTGCAGTGAAATGGCCTGTCATAGCCTAGCAAACCACAGATGTGTGGGTTTGGCTTAGCAAGAAGAGGAGAATTAGTGTGTTAGAGTCATTTACCATTAATAACATTTTTTTGACTTTCAGGTGTCTGTCTGGTGGTCTCAGTGAACACAGGCTGGCTTCTTCTGCATTTTAAAAATTGCTTTCCATACTGCATGTTACTAAGGGAGGGTAACTTTGTAGCTACAGTTGATTAGCGGATTGCTGAGCATTTCTTTGTGGCTTAGTCTGGAGAAGTCTAATCCTGCAGAGACACTGGAAAAAGAATCCCTGCTTTGTAGGGTTACATATTGCAGGGAGTTTTATTATGTTACCAGTGCTGCCCGGTAGTTATTTTTCTGGGTTCCTTTTGTCATACTTTGTATCATAGCTGAGCATTTTTAAAGTTGTCTCAGTCATGAATATCTACCCAAAGTATTTCTCCTCAAAAAGCAGCAGAAAGAATAAAAGCCAAAAGAAGTAAAGAGGACTATGTTTCTTCAGTCCTAGGCATGGATTGTGTCAGAGCCAAAATGGATTCTATATGCATGTGTAAGAAAATATTTTTAAAACTCTTCTGTCCAAGAGCTTCATACTTTAAAAAGTGCAATGAACATGAGTGTTGAATAGTCTACAAGAAAGGTAACCTGGGCCCTTTTGGTAGAGCTTGTCAGGTTGCACAGATTGTGCTCAAATTGTAGACTCCAGGCTGAATCTCTACTACAAGAAGATTTTGCCCTGAGGATTTCGTTAGGGCTCTGGACATGAACAATCATTTCTGGTTTTGAAGACAGTCTCTCTCCTCTTTCTTACTTTTCACCTAACAGCTAGGGGAGCAGCTGTGGTCTACCTCAGGCTCAGTGTGGCAGGCTGTAGTGCTGGGCCTGGCTGGTAACGCTGGATCAGTATTCTGCTTCTCTCTAGGGAGCCCTCTTTAAAACATAGAGGGCTTGGATAAAAATGAGCAGAGTAGCCCTATCATACAGAGACAGCAAAAGAATTTACAGCACAATTTCTGCAGAGACAGCCATGGTAATCTCTGCCAAAGGACTGACTGGAGTTTGTCTTCTCAGGCTCTGCATTGGCACACAGTCTGTTTAAAGTGCTTCTTGGAGCTGGATGTGAAACCTTCCTCTGCTTTCAGGTTCTTCCATTTGTTGTACAGGCATTGAATTTGAAATGTCCCAGAGCTGAATGGAGCAAGAAAACAAATAAATAAGGTTAATTAAACTCTACTGCTGTTACTGGGAATGAATAGCATAAAGCAGCTTTTGTCTGGGAGACAGGTACTTTCCTGTGTGGCCCTTCAATGGACTGGAATTTGGGACAGGCTGTAATTTGACCCTGGGATGAATGGAATGGTAGCCTGAAAGAAAAGTTGGCAGGAGTCAGTGTATTTGGTGCTGTCTGCTGGTTTTGGTTTTGTTTTGAAGTTTTCATGACTGCAGAGTAACTATACTCTGCATTCATCTCTGCTGGCATGAGAGTCACAGAAAGATGATGCTTATTCTCTTTAGGTTTTTAAGCAATGCTGCATCTTTGCCTAGATTCTGTTTTAAAATGGCTTGGAAGAATATTTCTCCATTATTGACACAGATGTATCTGATAGTTTGGGACAATACCCTTTCATTACAGTAACCAAAAAAAGTGCTGATGACTTTTGACCTTGACTGCACTAATCCACCCCAGTGGCCTTTGCTGGTGTGTAAGGGCATGGATTCTGACAGATGCCACCAGAGGGAAAAAATACCTGGGAACAGCTTGTTTCCTCATGAAGTGATTTCAGTCCACCTCGTTCTTCTCAATGTTTTCTGGGTGCAGGTGGTATAGCACCTCAGGGTGGCTGAGCCTGCCTAATCCACACCTGTGCAAAATATCAGGGAAGTTGTTCCACACTTCAGTTACTGTAGCATTCCAGAGATCAAAATTAAAGACACAGTTGATGGCATCAGCCCTCTCTCCCTCTCCATCTCCCTGCCCTGAATGGTTTATGTACAAGTTAAATAAACCAAATAATAGTGGAAGCCTGGATGTGAACACTGGTTTTGCTCTTGGTTTTTTCACTAGTGAGCAAATAGAGCAACTCAAGCAGGTGAGACAACCTCTGCTAAAAGATGTTTTGCTCTCAACTCACTCACTGATACCTCATCATCTGTCTGGAATATACAGGAAAGTAGTAGATGTGCAGAATGCTATTACTGATGCATATAACATAATATGGATTAGGTGGCTACGTAGCAAACTCTGGCTCATTGCACTGTCTTCCTGTTGCTTTTTGGGAGCTACTTTCTAGTCAGGTTTTTGACTCTTGCCATTGTCAATTACTTGTGCGATTTAGTGGTGCGATTTCCACTCATTTTGCAGAATCTCATGCTTTTACTAAATGACCAGAAGCTGAAATTGAAGAAAGATTCTGGCAATTTTGTGTTCCAGTTTCCTTAAAAAATACTTTTTTCTTTTTTCCTTTTTCCTTTTTCTTTCTCTTTTTTCTTTTTTGTTTTTTCTTTTTTCTTTTTTTCCCCTAAAGTCTTCTCTGCTGACTTGCATACTAAGTTGAATTTTCATGCATAATGTTGAGTTCTTCAACCTTGGTAGAAGTTTAACCACATAAATGTGGATGAAATAAATAAAGCTTGAAAAAGATGCATTCTAATCATTGTGGTATTACCTATTAATAATATTAACCTAGAGGAAGAAAAATGTTTAAATGAAAGCTGAGGGTATGCTATTACTCTTTTCGCAGATACAACAGTTTAACGAAACACAAAGCAGAATTGGAAGAGTTGGAATCAGTTTTAAAAACTGAGAGAGAGGTTTTGCAACAAGAGAGAAGATCAAATGCAATAACTACTGGGGAGAATCAGAAGCTGAGAGAGGAACTGGACAGGTATGGTTCCTTTGCCAGATTGTTACATATATTGATTAAAAGTCAATTATGCAAAACACGGATGTGTTGCTTTAGCTCTGTAACACCTTCATATAACATGTCTGTTCTTTTTTCTCTATTTTGGTATTGTTAATTTGGTAATTTTAACTTGTTAAAGATTATCAGCTTCATGTCAACCGATACTATTATTTGGTGCTTTAGACCTGGGACCTTTGCTCATACAAAATAAGCTTCCACATGTGGTTGGTTCAGTTCACAAGCATTTTCTGCAGTGAATTGTTTCCAAGCACTTGCCTTTAGGCAGAGCTACACATGCCCCCCAGATTATACTGGTTTTTTTCCTCTTGAGGAGCACTGGTTTATGGTTTTCACACAATATGATTTTAGCTCTAGGAGTTACCATTGTTTATTTTCTGCTGCCCAGAGAAAACTGCCATTCCTGTTATTAAAAGCAGTCTTACAGACTCTTGATTAGTGGGCAGCTGTTAACTTACGGCAGAGCCACACCCAAAAACCTCCCTGTAGCCTCGCTCATACTACGGAGGTGTTTTGAGAATCTGTTTGGTACAAATAAGGGGCCAAGACTACATCAAGTTAAAGCAGTGTCAGGTTGAATCATATTTAAAAATCACATTTTAAGTTGAGCTACATTTGTACAAGTGAACCTCAGAACAGTGCAGAGCTCTCAAGAGGTTTTTCTTAAGTTTGCTGTTCCTGATTCATTTTCTTGGGGACAAAGATGTTGCATAATGTTGATTGCAGAGAGCCAGGCTTGTCTGTCAGCAGATACGGAACTTAATCTGTTTATTTAGTTATTTAATGTTATGCCTTCATGATTTGTAGACATTTTTAGATTTGCCTAAAAGTGTAAAAGAATGCCACAGTATCTTCTTACGAGTGTTTCACACTTCAGGACACTTAAATGCTCATATTTCATGCATCAGGGTAAAAAAATAACATATGAGTTTTCTTTATTTGTGCCAAATAGAGCTGCCTTTATATCCAAATGCTCTTAAATACATTGTGCCTCCAGAATTTGTGGTGTGTTTATTTCATGTTGAAGAAATAGCCATTTTATTTTTCATATATTTTCCTTTCAGTTCTTTTGTAAATTTGAAATTTTGTATAATGTTACCACTACTTCTTAATAAAATTTTGTGAAATGCTTAGAATAAAAATGTCTTTAGTAGCTATTGGTTGGAACTATGTTTGATTTAGTGAAAGCTGCAAACTGATGGTGTGGTCTTTGAATGTGAGGTCGTTTCTCTGAAGTGTCCTTCATAAGCCTGCTGTCTTCTTCATGTTTAGGGTGAATTTCTTGCACAACCAACTGAAGGCAGAGTATGAAGGGCTCCATTCACACACTAAAGAGCTGAAAACTTCCTTGAACAACTCTCAGCTGGAGTTGAATCGTTGGCAAGCTCGCTATGATGAGCTGAAAGAGCAGCACCAGTCCATGGATATCTCTCTGACCAAGCTGGATAACCACTGTGAGGTGAGCAGCTGTAGATACCCAGCTACTGCTGCTTTTGGGTTAGAGAGCTGCCATTCATTGTGTGAAGCTTTTGACATGCTGTATACAGAAGGTCAAACTATGTAACAACACCGCCATATAGTTTGAATGTTTAGGTTTTTGTCTTAGGTTGCCATGCTTTGTGTTTTCTTGATTATGGTGCACTCCAGGGAAGCCAGATGCAGAGGAGAGATTAATTTGTCTTGTTTAATAGCTCCTGTCCCGTCTAAAGGGAAATCTGGAAGAAGAAAACCATCATCTCCTGAGTCAGATTCAGATGCTGAGCCAGCAGAATCAGATGTTATTGGAGCAGAACATGGAGAGCAAGGAGCAGTATCATGAAGAACAGAAACAGTACATGTAAGAAAAAAGAGATTTGAATTGTGAAACCTAAAGTAATCTAGAGAAATATAGAATACAAATCATCTATCAGGCCTAGAAGAGCAGGCAGTGGAATGATAGGTGGTCTTCATATCTGTTGGAAAAGGGGATGTTTGGTAGGAAATAAGTGTAATGGGAAAAAGCATAAAATGTTTCCACGTTGCCTTAGTGCAAAGGGTTGTTCACAAAACACCTGGGCAAACACAGCTCTTTTCAAATAATACAGGTGAACCTATGTGGAAAATTCAGTTAGAAAAGATGGAATGCTAAACTCACTGGTACTTCTCAAAGAAGAGGAGGTTGGGAAAGAATTTTAAGATTTTGGGAAACAGCCAAGTTGCAACAAAAATATAGTCTTATGAGAGTCATTTTATATTCAGGTTCTTGAAGAATAGCAAATATTCATACTCCTCTTGATTTTTTTACTTGCATTTCAAGAAATACCTGCTTTGATGTTGTTTTTAAGGATACAGACATCAACATACATTGCTGTGTCCTTCATGCACCTCCTTGACACATTGCAGTGAGATACTCAGTTTAAAGATATTGTGCATTTACAAAGAATCCTGTTTTCACTACAGTGAATTTCTCTTATAGGTATGAAAGAAGGAAGAAAAATGTTGTTAATCCCAAGAATTTTAGTTTAAGCTCATCAGGATGATGTGGGAGATACCGAGTTGAGTTTTATAGCAGTACTGGCTTATATGGTGGAAGTGTTAGAAATTGTTTGCTAAAATAGGCTGAATACAGTTCAGTTGTACTCTGATCTGTTTATCCTGGTGTCTGACTGTTCTATGATGGAGGTACCTTTGCATTACTACTTGAATAAAAATAAGATTTGCCAACTTCCATTGTGTAGATTAACAAAATAATCAGTAAAAAACACAGTCTTAACACCCACCAAACAAAATCTGCCTGAGATATTAGTAATCTTGGACCACCATCCACTGTTGTTCTTTCACCTTTCTTGCTTTTATTGCACAAAAATGACCATCAAAGTTGGCAGACTTTTGCATTTGCCCTCTCCAAACAGACTGTGAATCCTGAAGGTTCAGGACAGGAAGATATTTCAGTCTCGTTCTTCTCTTGATGGCATTTGGTCTTCAGCTTTTTGATTATGCTTGATTTCATACAGATGACTCAGAATATGCTTTTCCCCCTCACAGTGATAAATTGAATGCCTTAAGGAGACATAAGGAAAAACTCGAAGAGAAGATAATGGATCAGTACAAGTTCTATGATCCTGCTCCAAAAAAGTAAGTTCCACATGGATTCAGTTCTGCTGTAGAGATCACTGAGGGCAAGCAAGGGCTTTTCGTAGCTGGAGATAAGAGAAATTTCATGTGAAGTAAGGATAGTGTCATCTCCACTTGTCTCTTCCCTCTCACTCTGCAAGATATTCCCTGGAGCAGCAGATGGTGTTAATGTAGAGTACAGAGCCTCATGTGGGGCCCTCTGTATTAACACAAGAATCTAAATTCTCAGAATTAATTGGGAAAGAACTACTTTGCTCCCAGTGTGGTGACTAAGCAGCACTAGGAGCTTTCAGAGCTGGTCTTTCAAAGCAAGGGATAACCAGTCTGTTGGAGAGAAGGGACTTAAAAATTATATTAAGAACAACAAAAAAGAGCCAGATTAATTCCATCATACATATTTCTGACTGATAACCTTAGCAAAGAGGCTTCAAAGCAGCTTTCATTTTTCCTCCCCAGTCTGTTCCTCTAGTGGAGTTTGTCACACTGTAAGAATGTCTTATGTGGTCCATATGTGTAGTTTAGATTTCTAGCAGAGGGAACAGTTGTCTTTCTCACATTTCTCATGCTGAAGAAATATTTCTGTAAAAGTCATTTTAATTTCAGTAGAGAGATGGATCTCAAGCGCTGTGAAATTCATGGTGCATTTTTTGAACCAATTCATGACAGTAAACAAAGAATGTGGGATGGCTTGATGGCTTTAGCACAGCTGTAAACTTCTTTGGGGAGTATTTATTGTATCATTTTCTGAATTCCATTCACAAAACCTGCTTTATCAGGAAAAACCCCTGGATTGGAGCCAGAGCATTAGTCAAATTAATCAAGCCAAAGAAGGAGACTCCAAGGGAGCGGTTGAAACCAGCAGCAGAAAGCTCCACTTGGCATTCTGAATCCCCAGAGACGGTAAACTCTCCATCTGCCTCCCAAAAATTGAAACATCAACATGAGGCTCAGGATAATACTTCTCAAGGGTCAAACCCTGTGGAAGAGAGAGAGAACCCTGGGTGTTCTTCAAACAAAGGTGAGGAATTCCCAGCCTCAATTCATGAGCTGAATTTTTTTTTTTAATATTTAATATATAAGATATGTTAATGCCCAGTCACATTATATTTTATGTCTTTTGTTTGCTTTGGGGTTTTTTGGTGGTTGGTTTTGGGTTTATTGATTTGGGTTTTTTTTAGTAAAGTAGAAGTTTTAGTATGCATAAAACCTTAAGCTAGAAATTTGAGTAAACTCTAGAAGATAATGGGCTTGGTTTTGTTTTAGTTTGCTTTCTTCCTTTTATCTACTACTTCTCCCTTCAGCTTCTGTTTGCCTGGATGTATTGCGTGTTACTGAATAAGTTGGTTCTAATACTTCATTTACTGGGGTTTTGCAGCAAAGCATTTAAAGCTGGATTATGGAATAGTGTGTGGTTCAGACTCCTTGAGGGGTATGAGCTGGTTGGCAGCCACTGCCAGCAGGTGGTGCACGTGCAGAACAAATAATCCATTTATTATAAATAACCAATTTATCATAATGTGGTGATTTTGGAGGACAATACCATGTTTTGTTTTAGAATTAAACTAGGAATTTTTTCATGTAAAATGATGAAATGATTTTTTTTAACACTAAGTAATATATAAGGAAGATGGAATGATTTTCTCAAGTTAGTTTATACAGTAAATCAAGTGTTCCTAATTATGGGAAATTTAAAAGAAAGTTTCTCACAATAAGTACTCTTCATCCTTATTAAAGGTAATATATATGTCCCAAGCTCTGTTTATTCTGTTGAGATCGTTTCTGTCAGCTTCTATATATAGACTGTTATACTTCTGGAATACATTCCAAGAAGCAATTTTGATATTTGGGTAATAATTCCTGTCTTCCAGCTGTGGGGGGTGGGAAGCAGAAGGGGAGCAGCTGAGAAAAGAACTCTTGTTATAAACTACTGCAAGTACCTATCTGTGGTTTTTATTTTGATTGGGTAAAACCCTTTCTCTGTTCTAATTCTTTGAGATTATTTATTCACTTAAATAAAACCAGATGTTTTGTGGAATAAGATCATCCGTATGGTTCCAGGTGTTTAACATGCATCCTAAGTTCTGCATGGGAAGTTGGGCTTGGGTTTCCTAGAACAAGACCCTTGTAGAGTGCCAGAGACAACAGAAAGTCTCTGGGGCTCCATTCGTTTTGATGTTATATGAAACACACTTATGTGGAGATGAGGCTCAACAGTACTAAAGCCTAGAAGACATCTAGAAAATTTCAGCATGTTACCACTGAGTAACATGTACACCAATTTAATTTTATATTATAAAGCAAAAACATTTTGAATTATCTAACAGTATTATCTTAGTGGACTTGCTTAAATATTGTGCGTGTGTGTTAATCTATGCCTTAATCTGAGTCAGATTAGATATATTTAGCTATGCATTCATCAGTCCTCCATTACACGTGTTGGTCGTTGTTTTAGCCTTTTCTGTTTTTACTGGTTGTGTAGTCTTTAATCTGTGTTAAGATATTTTAGGTTTTATTTTTAAGGCTTTTTTTTTACTTTTTTTTTTTCTTCTTCTTTTTGGGATACCTGGGTGATAACAATTTAGCTGCACAGCGCAGAAAGATTGCCTTTTTGAGAAGCAAAAGCAAGGATAAAGAAAAGTCTCCTAAGTGTCCATCGAATCATCAGTCTTTCTCTAATCGGCTCCGGTTCTGGTCTTCTTCCGACATCCCATCCTCTCCTAATGAAATTCTTTCTTTCCCGGAACTGGGAGTTTTCTAACACCTTCTCTGTAGCATTTATCTTCATTTATTTCTGACAAATATTAAAAAAAA
>VWZV01005807.1:87898-202136 GCA_013397155.1 Irena cyanogastra
AAAAAAAAAAAAAGAATCCCACATGCCATAAAAGAACACGCACATTGATAGAGACACTCAGCATGTCTATACAATACTCTAAATACGAGCAAAGATTAGTGAACATGGACTTAATTTTTCCTGTAGAAGATGAATCACTATTGCACACTGTGGATCATTTCTTCAATGCAGCACACTTTAGGGGACCTCATGGCATATACAGTTTGCGTATGTATATTGGCTGTGGTGCATGTTGTAAGTAAGTGAACTTGCTATTTGCTTCAATATTTTCTTGCAATCATATACTTGCATTGTGTCCAGTTAAAGTGTTGAACTGATTTGCTGTTGCTATGCTTTCTACAGTGTGGTAGTCCTACTGAAATAAAAATACAGTTTCAAGCTCCAGAGATTTTCCCGATAGTCTGTGCTACTAAATGATTTTAAAAGGCAGGGTTTTTAACACTTCCTGCTTTTAAGTAGTCTAGCTTTGAATATAGAATGGAAGCTACTGGAAAAATTATGCTCAGCCAAGTGTCTTGATTCTCAAATTCAAACCTGTTATTTAGCAAGGTTTTGTGCTTCCAATTAAGAAAATTCATCTTGAATTCAGCTGATGTTTCAGTATTTTCTGCTTCAGTTTCAACAGATGTTTTAGAAGAAGAATGTAGATTTGTCCTCTTAAGTCTAGGAACAACCTTCGTTAATCCATTGCCCAGAATTCTTGTTGCCTAATATTCATGACCTGGTGGCTTCTGAAATAAATGTGCAGGTCCAGTCCCCACCCTGTTAGAGGATGCAGCGCAGGGAGTGTGCTGCTGGAGGCTCAGCAGAGAGGCCAGAAGATCTTGTTTCCCCTCTCACTCTGAGAACTGTCCCCAGTGGCACAACCAGGGACTCTGGCAGAACAGCCTGGTTTTTTTTGCCCATTTGGGGATTTGTGGAGAAGGTTAGTCTCTGGGGCAATTTATATTTTTGGTGTCTATGGAAGATGTTAAGTATATCTATGCGGTCAATTAGAAATACAGATTTGCATGTCAAGCTTTAGCCAGCGGTTGCCCCTGTAGGCATGGCATATGTTTCAATTCTGAGAGCAAGTGCTGGGCCCAGTCTGTGGGACCCATGCAGACCTAGGGAGAAAATACAATTCCTGAATGAAGTCAGCTTCCGGGGCCACCTAAGATGACAGCACATTGGTCCATTTCTCTAATACAACTTTGTAGCTGCTCTGTGCTTTGAACTGTCTGTCCATTGGCATTGCCATTTGTTTATTTCGACTGCTGCAGTCTGCTGTATTTTCAACATCTAGTTTCTGTTACTTAATCAAATATTCCGTAGAAAGATAGAAAATCTAGAATCTTGTATCTCATTAGGTGTGTTTTCTGCGGTAAATTGTTTAAATTTTGTTCTGTGTGTGCCTTAAAGCATTACATTGATGTTACAAGAAATTAATTAGCCTGCTTCGTCAGTAAAAAGAAATTTTCAGATTCTTAATCTAAATAATATTCTAGCAGATAGTTTTTGTTGTTCTGCTAAGATCCCAGGAACTCCACTTAAAAATCTTTGCATCAGAACATCATAAGAGCAGAGTTTCAACCTTGTAAAGACTGAGTTCTTATCCACAACAAAGATAGAAACCTGAAAGCAGTTAGCTTAGTGCACGGATCATGATAGATAATTTTCAAATCAGCATTATTTTTCTTTGAGTAAGAGCATGACTACTGTCACTCTTTACCTATTTTATTACTGAAGTAAGTTCTTATAAAATGCACCTACAAGGAATAATGTTACGGGAATTTCACACCTCACTTATCTTTTCTGGATTCATGTCTTTGCTCCTTTTCTTCCTCCTTTCACAGTAATTGTTGCATGTATAATATCAACCCTACCACTGGCACTAAGCAGCCCTTGTCACTCCCACACTTTACAGAGAGCACACATGATTGACAAGCTGGTGGCAGAAATTTCCTATCCGCTACTGCACTGTTTATGGAAAAGCTTGCCAAACTAGCACCTCTGTTGTGCAGTTTTTTTGTGCCTGTTTGTCATGTTTGTATGGGCAGATAAATACAAATCCCCTAATGCTATTTTTCATTGAGTCTTTTTCATTTACCTCTCTCCCCACCAGTGCTAATGGACCTAAAGCAAAAAAGGAGTTCCCATCACGGAGGCACCAATGATAATGTTGAAATCTCAGCAGACTCTGCAACAAAACCCAGCTGTGTGGAAATGGGTCCCAGGACTTACTCAACCTCAGCTATTCACGTGCACACCTCCACCCCCATCTCCCGGCTCCAGAGCAGGCCAAAAGGTGTGTGTGCATTTGATACACCAGCTGGTAGTGTCAGGCAGGCTGCTTCATAGTTCCTGCAAGGCTACTAAGTGGCATTCAAGTACAAAACCTGAGCACTAATATTTTCTCCTACTTTATCTGCTGAATAGTTTAATTGATGAGGTGTGGGGTTTAGTCACTTTTGTAATGTCATCAACTTGACAGAGCACATTTGAGTGTCAGATCTTCAGTGGTTCCCTGCCCAGTGTTTAGAAGATGGGTCTATAAAACCCTCTTGATCACCTCAGTCTTCTGCACTGCTAGAATGTGTTGGAGATGGACCTGAAGGATTAACCTTTCTGTGTTCAATTGGCCTTTTAAGTTTTATGTTCTTTTCCAGGCTGTAATTCAGAAGATAATCTGTGTGAACAGTCCCCAGAGGTCGAGTTTGCAAGCACCAGATGGCACGGTAAGCTTGTAGCATGTGTGAGTGCTCTAAACATCTGCATCAAGACTTGTTTCATTGCATCCACATGAGCTGTCTTGGAGTGTTTTAGTTGCATTTTTATTACAGAAGGAGGTGTAGTAATGCAGCACCATTTTGGGAATGGCATTCTAACTGCTTCTGGTTTTCTGTTGAAGCTTTTAATGGATATTATGCTAAAATGAATTTTCAAAACAATGCTGATATTGAGGCAAGTTGCCTTCCCCCACCAACAGACCTTTTAATGCATGTCCTACAGATTAGTAGCTGATTTTTCTGGAGAGTGTTTAATTCCTTCCATAAGGGAGTGAATTAGCAGTAGGAGAAATTTGGTGTGGGGCTGTGGATGCACAGGGGGAATGCTGTTGAAGCATTCAACAGCAGCACTACCTTCTTAGAGATTGCAGAAAACTGAATTTGCAAGCTGGCCACCAGCTCCTTCCAAAGAAAACTGAAAAAGAGACAGCAACTTATTGTTGAGCTTTTTCAGTATCTACATTACTTTACAGTTATTGTAAATACACAGAACATATTTCTTTGTGCAAAAAATGAGATAAGATGGATCTTAAACAACTTGAAAAATGAAGATGTTTTCTACTCTATCCAGATTTTGGCATCCTGCGTGTATTATGTTGTTAATGTTTTCAAAGTGACTTAGTTGCACAGGTTCTATTTTCAGAAGAGAGACTGTAGCCAAGTCTTTTAGAGAATCAGAGGAACTTAAGATCTGTTTGTTCAATGCTTGATTTGTGTTTTTCAGTGTCCAAGCCAAACAGTTTAGAGAGCAGTAGGAATGCTTCCAGCAGTAGTTCACCTCTCAATTTGAAAGGTAAAGCTTTTGCAGCTGAGTTGTGACAAACAGGAAGTGATATTCCATGAAACTGTGTGTAAAGTGCCATTTTCCTTCCAATTAATTTTGAAGACTTGTTTTGAAATGGTAGTGATTAAGCAATCTGGACATGGCTGTCTTGGGAATCAAAACTGCTGGCAAGAAGTGCTTTTTTAAGATTGCTTCTGGCAAGGGGTGGCTTATAAGGCAGACAGTTGAGTTCTGCTTCAGTCTGACTGGCATCGTATTGTGGGAAATATCAGGCCACTCTTAGACTCTCTACAGCAAGAGATCTCTGTGGTTCTTACTCCGCACACAGCTTGTGTATGGAATCAGCGTGCTCTGGAGATTTCCTTTTGCGAATTGTGCATCCTTGAAGGATGCAAGAGATCTGATACTGTGGAAAAATCTGCTTTCTACTTTTCCACTGTCAGGTTCTAGCTCTCAGATCACACAGCCAAGATGTCATTGTTCAACCTGACGCACAGGTTATAGAGGCACCCCAGTATTATCTTACTAATATAAGCCTTATTAGCCCCCAGTGCTATTTTTATTCTTTGATGAAGTAGTTGTGCTTGTTTAAGGTGCTGTAAGATACTTAGTAGTCCTGATTTTTCAAAGCTCTGATTGCTTTGAGCTCTGTAGGAGAAAGAATGAAGGTAAAAAATGCCACCCACTGGACAATGAGTTCCTACCTGAGTGTGAAATCTACTGAAATTATGTCAGAGCAGTGTCATTAATGGTATTTATGCTTCTCCTCAGGTTCCTTAGACTATATCCATGGTAGACCTGAGAGCCTCAGCAGTGAAGATATGGTGCCAAGCAGAGAGGCACCAGTCTTGCTCCGAGATACGTATTCCCTTCACTCTGCTGCTGCTTTCTTAAGCCCTGGCAGCAGGCATGAGTCCTCCTCCCACAGGAATGGTTTGATGTCCTGTGATATACCTCAGAAGAGCAATCCATCTCAGTCTCATGCAGGCAGGCAGCGATCTGCCTCGCCTGGCAGTGAGATGGTAACTTTGGAAGAGTTCTTGGAAGAGAGCAACAGGCTGTCTCTACCAAGTGTAAGTAAATAGAGCTCAATAGCCCATTTCAGATGTTAAAAAACTGTTCAAAGCTGATTTAGGAGGATGAGGGCATAGGGAAACAGAGACAAGATGATCCTTGTTCATATACATGAGTACTATCAAATCTTGCAAAACAAGTGAGGCAGTTTCAATAACTAAGATAAAATTAGCTTTCATATAGCACTCTGCTAATTTATTTTGGTTTATCAGCTATGGCAAGTCAGATAATTCATTGCAAGTACTGTGTATTGGACTGCTGGGGCTTTTTGCTAGCAAATAATTGTGGTCAAGGTTTTGTATCATCAGTACTCAGCTCCAGGTATTTTTATTTATAAACTGGTAAGTTTTCTGTGTAATTTTCAGCTGCTAAGTCTATAATTAGGAATGAAACCTAGAATAGTTTTCAATTGAAGTGCAAAATATGCAGTTGTTAAAACCATCTCATAATCTGAAAATATCAGTGCATTTGAGAAGGACTATTTTTCTTGCAGAAGGAAGTTTTTGATACTTTTACCATGTTTGTGTGTTGACTGATACTGCCCTGCTGGTTCAATGACTGCAAGAATATGTTGCTCATTGAAGTGCTTTTTTCAGGAACTAAGTGTTTGTTTTCAAGATGGCGTTTGTCTTTCATTGCTCAGACATGCTGTGCAGTAGTGAGGCAGTGCACTACTGAAAATATTAAAAACAGTTAGTTGATAGTATAAGTGAACAGAGATTTCTGTTTTATGAATGCCTTGGTAAAATTATTGAAATCAGCAGAGCTGTGCCGTTTCATGGCATCAGTAAATTCTGATCCTTGAATTTTCACGGTAATGTTGAATATACCTCCTACTCCCTCATTACCCTAAGTACAAATCTTAGCTTTTAGAGATGTTTAAAATTATTACTTTTGTGTGTCTATAACTGCCTGACCATGTCCATTTTCATTCTTTCTGTCATCCTGTTCCTTTTCAGCATCGGCGCAGTTTAAATGAGAGTGAAATGATTTCATTACACCAGTTTCTGTTAGAAGCTGATGCACTGTATCCCTCTTGCTACTCCCCATGTCCTTCCATTCATCAGGAGCATTCGCAGTCACTCGAATCGGTCCTCAGTGTTTCATATCCCGGCAGCATGAGGCACAGAACAGGCAGGGGAAATAGGAGATCTGCTTCATTCTATATCCCCAGGGTATCCGTTGTTCTTATTATGAAGGCAACAGCTCCTGACTTACCACAGCTTTTGCTAGCATATTAATACCTATACAAGCATACTGTAACTCCTGGCTGTTACTTTAAAGGCTGGCAGATCACTTGCATTAATTGCTCATAAAGTATTTGCAGCGTTTGTTAGCACACATGCGTGTTTTCAGAGGACTCATCATTCTGTAATGTTAGTGTCCGTAACAGCTGTTTAAGTAAAGTTAAAAATAACCTTAACACTTTAACACTTAGTTGAGCTTAGAAATTTTCACACTGCACTATTACCATTTATGGTGTTTGCTTATGGTAAACAAGTTTTTTGACTGGAAGAAATATTTGGAACACTAGTGAAATAAGTGTATTAAGCTTTAAACATGCTCCCTAGAGAAGAGTAAATAAGTAAATTTCATGAGCTTGTTCAGCATTGTTTGTAATGACAGCATGTCTCTTAACTGTTCTGAGCATGTCTTTTACTAATAGTACAATGGCAGCTGATCAAACATCACCATTTTTTGATTGCATGGACCATCCCCATTAAATACTCATTGTATATTTTCTTTTAATGCCAGGTTAATTGTCTGACTTGAAATTTGCAAGTTCATTGTAGGCAAACAATTTTTGTAATGATTTTTGTACATTTCACTGTATTGTACATGCAGCTCTTAATGTACTCAGTATATTGAATAGGAGAGGTGCAGGGACTCAATGGAGAAAGAATGAAATTTTTTTGTAATTGCTAGCACATCTCCACAAGGTGTTGACTTCTGTTACATTCCTGAAGTTAGAGAGTTAATCCAGATTAACTTTATTCTGGAATATGATAGACATAATTGATACCTGCTGATACCAATGGTTGATGTAATCAATATGATACTGATGTTAAAGTGACAGTGGCTGATGCGAAAGGAAGCAAAAGAGCTGCTGTCCAGGTTGCAACCAAAATTATTTAAAAATTATGACAATTAACCTGGCAAACAAGGCTGTCACAGTCTAATTACAATAAGCACATTATTCCTTGAGTTGGATTTATACCCATTTTAAACATTCATCTCTTCTGTTTCCACTACATAAAATCTATGGTTTAAATTATTGATACTGGTTTAAATTAAGTGGGAAGGAAAATTTTGTGAATACAAAGTTATGCATGATTCTTTAAACAAAATGCGTTGTCATTAATGTGACATGCATATTTTCTCACACCAGGACACTAACAGAGATGACTTGCTCGGCGATTATTTTAGGAAAGCAAATGAGCTTTCAGCTCCTGGAAACTTGCTGGTTCAGCCATCCAGAAAGGAGGCTGCTAAGATGCCCACTAGTCTTGTTGCTCCAACTGTGAAGATGGCCGTGGCTGGTGAAGAGGGAAGAACGGCTAAGCCTGACAATTACATGAAGCCAAACCTCAAAGTTGAACCTGATGTTCTGGCAAACCCTCAAGAGTCCCTTAAGGTTCCTCACACACCACAGCACCAGTCTGCCAGCGGGGTGCGGCAGATGGCACAGCCTCAGCAGCCTGGAACTGTGAGCAGGAGGAGTACGTCACTGAGCAGGGCATTTAGCTTGGCCTCTGCAGACCTCCTGAGGGCTGCTGGCCCAGAGGCCTACAGGCAGGAGAGCCCTCAAAAGTCAGGAGCAGAGCTGCATGGGGGCAAGGATGCTGTCTGTCAGAGCACGAGGGCTTCTGTGCCAACGAGCTCCCAGGCACCCTTAAGAGAGAGGCCGCAGTCTGCAAAGGTGGCAGCTTCCATGCAAAGTGTCAATTCCCGCTGTCTTGATGCAAGGCGCATTTCCCTGGTCCCACCGAAAGATGAGAGGCCACTCTCCTTCCATCAGTTCTCTGCCTCACCCGCTGCATCCACCAGCAGTCTGAATGTCCAGCAGCAAGAGCGAGTGAACCCTGGGCAGCACTACTCATCTACATCCCATACTCCCTCAAAAGTCAAACCCAAGTCAGCACCTCGTACGGAGGAGGTGACCACAGTGGCCCCTGCCAGAGGTGTTTGCAGCAGCACTGAGGCAAATACTTCCCCAGGACAAGGCCGGGGTGATGCCCTACTTACCAAGTGCCAGGGTAAGCTGTTGGAAAGCAGTTCTGGGGCTGTAGAGGAGCCTGTGAGAGGAAGCAGCTCCAACAGCACTCCTGGGTCTCCTGACCCCCAGGGGGATCAGCAGACGGTTTGGTATGAGTATGGCTGTGTGTAAGCCACAGGTGTAGCTGTAAAATGTGTGTTTGGTATGGCTGATGTCCAAGTACCATTTATCTAGACACTGTCAGGTCTTAAAAGACATCACCTGCAGGCTGCTCTGAGTATTCTCTGGGTACTCTTTCCTGGACAAAGTGTGATTAAGAGACTCAAGGAGCAAAACCCCAGTCCTTCTGACACTGCTGTGCCTAAAACAGAGTGGAAACCTGACCTAATCTCACAGCAAACTTGGCACCTGATTCTCACAGGTTCTGAGCATTCCCCAGTCCAGCAGAAGCTTAGCAGGGTCCTCTGTCATTGCTGCACTGTGCACCCTTTCTGCATGCATTAAAGAAAAGTTTCACAGGTCCTGTGTGTGCTAAACTCAGCCCCACCATTGGTAAATAACCATACTGAAAAGGTCATATAAAAGCCAAACTTCTCCCCCTAAGACAGAAGCAAATGCTTGACTTAAGTAGCCTAGAGATGAAGAGCAGAAGTGTGTGGCTTTAGCCATGGATCTGGTAAAATCTATTTTTCTAGCCACAGACACATCTTATGGAAGGTATTGTATAGACTTCAAGGGTCATATTTCAACCTTTCCCACTTGGACTGCGTGAACACAGAAGCCAGCATAATTACCCCCACTGCCTTCACTATAGCTGTAGCGCAGTGGATCCTCGACTCTGCAGAGTGGTGCTGCCTTTTGAAGCTTGTTTTATCTTTTACACAAACACTGGAATTAATGCAGCCTTTCAGGGGAGATGCCATTTCAGTTGCAAAGGTGGCACCTCGTGTACAGAAGTGTCTCGTAAGTATGTATATAAGAAGCTCAAGTACTGTATAAGAATGCTGTGTAAATTGTATCATTTCATTCTTGTGTGCATGACAGCCCACATCCTATGTGGGCTTTTGTCTCTTAGAAATCCTTGTTGGTCTCCAAGAACTTTTCTCAGTATAGAAAGCAAAATAATTTTGTACACATGTGAAAGAAATATACTTTTTAAAATCTATTTATGTGCAGAGAAGTTACTTGTATGTTTCTGTCCAGAGCGTCATCAGCTGCTTATGTATATATGATCAAATGTGTATCTTTAATTCCGTGTTTGTAAAGCTGTTCTTCTTGCAATTGACTAAATCCTTAAAAAAAAATACTTGTTTTGCTGGTTCTGATTTAATTTAGTAAAAGATTAAACTGATTCATTTGACGTTGTTTTTGTTATCTAATATGTAGCAATCCTATTCTGAAAACTACAAAATTGTTTATAATAAAGATTAAAATAAATTAGATTGATGTTCTATTTTTTGTCCTTGGAAAAATAAACCTCCCCCCCAAAATGTGATTCACAGTGCTGGAGATGTGTCTGCAACAGCTCTTCACAAGCCTTAGTGTTAATTTTCATGTCTATGTGGTGAAGTTGTATTTGTTTTTATATATTTTGTATTTTTGTGCAGAAAAGGTGTACCAGAAGTATTTTGGTTTAATTTTAAGCTTCTTATTGAAGACTACAGGAGGGTTGAACATGCAAAAGTAAGTGACTTACAGTTCGCTCTATAATTGGGCTATTAGATTTTTATGCTTCTCCAACCAGTTCAGACAAGGCCAAGCATGCTGTCAATTTTGACCAAGCTTGCATCTTATATAGTCTGTTTTGTACTTAACTCTCAGGATGCCTTATGAAAGAAATTATTATATTATTAGAAATTATTATCATTGTTATTATAATTATCTTATCAGAAATTATATTATGAGAAATTATTCATCTTTCAACATGGAGAGAATTACCAAAAAAACCTTTCTGCCTTCTCTGCTATTTTAATTGCAAACTATATTTTCACAACAAATTTAAAATTATATGTGCTATATGGCAATTTTAGAACATAGTGAATGTTCTTAGTAAACTGAAATTCTTCTTCCAGAAATTTTATCTCAAAATGGATTCTTGGCCAGACCACTAAATGTTCATGACTGGTGTTTCTTCCTTGTTTCGGCTCCTTTTTGGAGGACACGTGCAGGCTGGGCTGCTGAGGAAGTGGTCTGTGACTTGTTAGTTACTGTAGATCTGCTTTTGCTATAAATACCTGCCCAGTGGCACACCTTAGCTGATAGTTTCTGAGTTATTTATAATTATTTATCTTCTCAGTTCTAATGAGTTTGCATTAAAAAGTACTAAATACATTTGTAGTACCATTCAGATGTGGGATAATTGTAAGTACAGAGCTTATGCCATGGAACAGCTGTTGAAGCAGACAGTGCTGTCTGTGGCCCTCCGGCCTCTCTGGGAACGTTAAGGAAAGTTTTGGTGTGGGTGCCTGCCCTGCCATGGCAGGTGCGGTTATTTCGCGATCAGCTCGGTTCATCAGTTGCCAGCTGTTGCCTGACGGACGCGGTGCCTCCCGGGCCGTGCTCCCGCCGTGTGCTGCGCCAGCCGGGACGGAGCGGGCTGGGCGGGAAAGGCCTGCCCTCAGCGCCGGGGCTGCCGCGCTTCGGCTTCCTGAGGCGCCCAGAGACAGCGGTAGCGTCAAACGGGCTTTGCTGCCTGAGGCGGGGAAAGCAGTTGTGTTTAGAGAGACAGAGATTGGCAAATCCTCCCAGATTTGTGCAGGTGGAGGTGCCGTGAGGCACCAGCTTGGGTGAGGTGGCGGGGAACTGTGCGGAGAGATGTTTCGGTGAAGGGTGAAGGATGGCGCGGAACTGCCCGACCCTTGCTTGATGCCTTCCAAGAAGTGAAGGTGAAATAGCAGCTGTTTGAATCTGCAGCTTATGCGGCGGGGCCAGGCTGCCGCAGGGGCACAGCGAGCTGGCTGAGGCCACAGCTGCCGCCGCTCCCTCTTGGACATTGGGGAAAAGGGATCTCCAGGCGCCCCAGACTTCGGCACACTGGCTTTTCCCAGCTCTGCGTGGGCTGTAGGATGCTGATATTTCCTGACAGGAGGGAAGGGTGTGCTCTCTGAAGGTTGCTAATTATGTGCTAATGATTCTGAGTTCAGTACTTCAAGCCGTTCGGTGGCTCATTAGGTCTCGAAATGGAGTTTTCTATTAAGGACGGGTTTTTGAAGCGGATCCATCCCGAGGAGGCAGTTAAGTTGCCAGCAGTTTTCCAGGAAAGCCGAAGGGCTGTGACTTTGGCAACACTCCCTGCAGTGTGCTCAGACTCTGGGGTCGGTGAAGCTGTTTGACTCGAGGAAACAAATGATGATGTGTGTTTGAAGTAAAATAAATAGCTGCTGTGGGAATAGCTGCCGGGGGTTGCGTGCTCTGCAGTGGCAGAGTATATCCTTAGCCAGAAATCTGAGGTCCTTTACAGCAATAGTGTATCACGGAAACCTTTTTCCCGTTAGATATTCTTCCGCTGTTCTCGGACTTGGGCCCTGATTGTGAAGTGAGCAGGCCTTTTCTGATTTCAGTTAATTGAGTTCAGAAGTAAAAACCACCAGAAGAAGAACTTGAAAAAATAGAATTTACTTTTTCTTTCTATAATGAGGGAAGTTCTAAGTGTTAAGGATATTGTAAAAATAACTAGTGCTTAGCTTAGGAGAATTGTGCATCAGCATGTGGTCGGCGATTATTTCTGATAGTCCAGACATTTGGGGACATACTAGCTTAGCCACAGGTAAATGACTTTTAAGACAACGTGGAAGACAACGCAGAAATTGTTAGTTCATGTGAAAGGATTACAGCCTGGATGTTAAATTAATGTACAAAGAACTTTTTTTTTTTTCTTTCTGGTTGAACATGAGCCCAGCTGTCCAGAGTGCATTTGATTATGGTTTTGCATTTTTAGATGAAAGGGGCAGTGGAGTGTGGAATCAGTTGTAGATTGCACAAAAAAAAAAAATTTATCCTAAAATTTGCTCCTCTGCCCATCACAATCATGGAATATCAGTTCCCAACAGCGCTGGAAATGTTTAAGACAAGGTGGAAAATCTGTGAATATTTTTACAAATCACCAGTGCCAGGCAGAATTAACCTGATGTAACAGTGCACAGTGAAATAATTCAGTTACTGGAAATAACAAATGAAGTTATTGTTATGAAGGGCTGCTACACTGGAGAATTAGACTGGGTCGTGAAGGTCTTTCTTGAAGGCTGATGAACTAGGAGAGAAAGGCATCAGTTGGAAAAGGGTGAAAAAAAATTTAAGAGAGTACTGACTTTAAACTGAGGAGTTTAAAGTTACTGGGAGAAGCTATGGCAAGTTTTGCAAAACTAAATGGTGTTTTTCCAGTTACAGGGATTTTTTCGAAAGTATTAAGAGAACACTAGAAAATAGAGGGCTGCTGTTCAATATCTTCTCAAATAGGAAAGTCCTTAAAAGGCTAACCTGTGTCCTAAAGACAAATGTGAGTTGGCGAAGTGTGAGAGAAAGCTGAGCTTAGTTCAGATGTGAAGGGTTGTGAAGAATCCCATTAAAGAGTAACACAGATGAGTAAGGGGCCCCAGTGGAAGAGTACTTGTGCTTCTCTCAGCTGAAACATGGAAGAAACTGTTTATTGGCTCTTATGGGGAGTTAGGATGTCATGGTAGGGAGGCAAAACTGGTTTTCTCCTGAGAACAGGACGATGAAAATGAAACTAGGAATGTAAAACATGTCCAAAACGTAACACAGAATGCCATGGAAACTGTCAGCTCATCATTCCCAGATGTTCTAATCAGTTCTAGTTAAAATACTTGAACATTTTTATCCAAAGATTATTATA
Organism: Irena cyanogastra; assembly: GCA_013397155.1. Classification (NCBI taxonomy): domain Eukaryota; kingdom Metazoa; phylum Chordata; class Aves; order Passeriformes; family Irenidae; genus Irena; species Irena cyanogastra. The sequence goes on from VWZV01005807.1 coordinate 100,594, forward strand.
ACTGAGGATTATGTAGCTCTGATGGTGAGACCATGCCAAAGTGTGTGATGTGTTTGTTGCATACCAGAAGGAAAAAGAGCAGCAGATCTGAGCATTGACACCAGCCTGCAAAAAGCTATATTGCACCAGGGAAAACTATATTGCACAAGGGAAAACAAAAGCAGCCCAGCTCCCTCTGCAGTGAGTGACACCCTGTGGTGTGATCTGAAACTCTGCTAAAGGTGAGAGTGCTTAGGAAAGGGAAAATGAAGCTGTTTGTGAGACTCATTGCACCATGCTCTTATGAAATGAAATAGATTAATAGAATGTCATAGTGTTGTAATGGTTTTGATTTATGATATAAGAGGGTTCATGGGAGAGCTAAACAGCCTCTGCTTTAAGAAAACATCATCAGATAAAAATATAAGATCCTCCTGCTTCCTCTCCAACATCATATGCTGGCTGCCTTTGGATTCCACACTTGGAACAGTGAGCACCTTTTCCGTGTAAATTACCCTGAAATTTACAAGTCAAAGATCACCTCACTTTTTGCAGTTGTTGAGTGGTCTGGAAGTGCAAGATGCACTAATGGCAAGAAAAGCACAGTTTTTGTTTGGGAACACACTGCTAAGGAAGAACATGAGAGTTTGGGAAGGATGTTCCAGATGGAGAAGCACAACTTGCCAGTAGTCTGCTGAGGCATCTCTAGGGACTTGCATTGGAGGGAAGAGGGAGTTTTCTGTAAGAAGTGGAGAAGTATGTCTGAAGAACTGAGGTGAGTGTTTCATTGGGCTACTGCTGTGATTCTTTTACCATTTGGCAAGGTATTTTGAAGGTTATGGGATTTGGAAACCTGTGTTCCCTTGCTGTTGTAAGTATCTCTGACCAAAATTATCCCATTCTTGTTAAACCCATGAAAAATTTCTTTCTTGCACCTTTGCAAGGTAATTTTTTTTTTCTAGTTATGCAAAACTTGGATTTGTGTTTGTGTGCACTGTGAGCCCACAAAATACCTAATCCACAGATAAGTGTGTTTTAGAGCTGGTGGGGATATTCAGCTGCAGTATCTCAGCCTTCTACAGGATGGAAAACTCTCCATCAGTTTGAGTGGCCCTGTAGGACCCTTATGGCTATTTATAAGTGAAAGTAAAAGAAATCATGCAAATCAGGGAAATTTATCTAAGGGAAAAATCTTGGGAACTTTTTTTACACCTGCAATCCTCTGAACAAGGACTGCTTGCTCACTGGAGTGTGAAAGCCTGTCGGAGTTCAAGGAGCATCTAGATGATGCTCCGAGTCATGTGATTGAGTGTTAGAAAGTCCTGAAAGGAGCAGGGAGTTGAACTCAGTAATCCTTATGAGTCTCTTCCAATACAGTATATTCTGTGATTCTGTGAAAAGGCAGACAGAGAAAACAGGTAGGCACAAACTGTATGGGATAGACCTTGTATCAATTTAGTTGGGATTTGACTAAAATTAAGCTAAAGTTGGTAACCTTCAGCTAGCTCAGTCTCTTGAGCTTGTGCACAGCTTTCTTGTCCTTCAGTAAACGATGCGAAGGGGTAGAATGTTTTAGGAAGCTGTATTAACAGCATCGTGTAAGCAGGACTGTACAGTTGATGTACTCTGTTTCTATCATACCTCTCAGCTTTCTGATACAGTTGTTCCTTCTCCATGCAGAGTAGTTTTAGATCAGTTAGAGCACAAAAGGTTTAAAGCAGCATCCAGTGAGGGAACCATTGTGTGCATTCCAGAACACAGCTTTGGTATCTTCACTGGCAGGAGGATCTCTTGGTTATTGCTATTTTTTCTTGTGTTTCTACACAGTGGCATCTTGCTCCTGGATAACTGAGGCTTAAAGGAAGTGGAGTTATGTATGTTTGATGGGGAGCAGTATATTTTTAGTGTTTTGGTGTGCTCTTTAAACTACTTCTTCCAACAACAACCAGACTGGTGTGTTGGTAGAAAATTCCTTGCATGAAGTGTTTGAAGGAGCCTTCTTGCTAGATCCTATCCTACAGCTTAGATAGATAGTGCATCTATCAGTCTGGCCAAGCCCATTTCACCTCCAGCAGCTTTCTTACTTTGTGAGTTCTCCTTGCCAGTGCTAGACATCTTTCTGTTCGTCAGCCCAGGGTGTTACCTTTATTCTCTGTGGCAAGTAGCTTAGACTTAAAAATACTCATAGGATGATGCATTTAAGAAGATCCATGTCACTTTTTACATGTTAAGGCAATATTGTTTCTATTTAGTCTTCAGTATTTTTAACAGTACATGTTTCCACATAATTTTCATTGTTTTAGAATTTCCTTCCTTGCTTATTTTGGCTTCTTTAATTGAAAAAAAACCTTGGAATTCCTGAAGCCCAGTTCTATTACCTACAGTTAGCTCCCATGAACACAGATCCTTTTCCTTGTTTATTTAACCAGCCATATCAATGGTAACAGAGTCCCATTTGGCAGATCCTGAATTCCCACCCTGCCCCATATGAACATGTGCTTGTTCTCTCCTTATGTAATCAGGCAAATGAATGAAAACAGATACCAACAAGACTTTATTGTATCAAATTTTATCCACATTAATTTTTGTAACTAAAATCAGAAGAAATGTTCCCTTCACATGTTAAACTCTCAGGTTGTATCTGTTTAATGGGTTTATCTAAAAAAGGACAATATACTTAGAAGGGAATCTAAAACTGAATGTGAGAAGGAAAGCAAAAAGTGAACTCAGTGACCCCGTCTATTGTTTTTAGCACGATGTCTGTAGCAGTGTTTTATGGCAAACACCATTATCTGAGGAACTATGAACATTTGTATTTTGATAGAAGATTTGGGACTATTTTGTCCATGAAGTATTCGTTCAAGAGCATTTAGGCCCCGTCTTCCTCACTGCACTGGGGCACTGGTGTATGGACTACCTTGTGACTACAGTTCTTCTCAAACTAAAATTCCCAAATCCATGTTAATAGGAGAAAGAGGAGCTGCACAGGAGATCAAGCCCACATGGCTTCCCTTTTGATGAACTCCACCTAACTGTGACCAGCTGCCTTTTCCATAGTTGAATGGAAGTTCATGAATACATTTATAGTGTACCAACACATCCACAATCATCCATGGGTCCTTGCAACCGAAGCCTGTGTCTCTAGGGACACCATTACTAGAGAAAGAATTAATTCAGTCTGTTCTGTAGATAACTAGAGCAGAGGTATTTAGCCTGGATTCTGGAGTAGTTGTAATGACTACTGGTAATTTCACTGCCCTTGATGCTGAGATTTGGAAAAAAGATTTTATTCCTTCTGATAGTCTTGGCATGGAAATTTCTACATTTTCCACTACCTTTGTGTCCGTGTCTGCGTTGTTCAGCGCTGTCAACAGAAACGGGCAGAGCTCCTGGATAGCTGTGTGATGCTCCTAGCACCTCACTCTTCACTCCTCTGTTACAGTAGGCCTTTCTCCTTTATAGGCAAAGGGAAGAACTGAGTTCTTGCATCTGTACCACAGAGCACTCTAGAACAAGCCAGCTGATCCTCTACAGGTCCTTGATCGTCTGCAAATGACGACTCGTAATCCACATGTAGCCACCATTCTTGGTATTACTTGGTTGCCAAGTTCACCCCCATGAAGCCCATTTCTAGTGTGCAAAATGAAGCCTCTGTGTTAGATATTTGCAGTCAAGGTGCAAAAGATTGCTAAATTGCATTTTCAGTGTAAATGAAACCTGTTTCCTGCCTCAGGAAAGAGTTAGAGATGCATGTGTTACCTGGCAAAAAAACCCAACCCTGTGGGGATGGCTTGCTCTCCCTATCTAGCTTATTGAGTCCTTGCTGCCCTTCCAGGTTCCTGCCTCTACTGAGGTAAGCAAAAGTAGGACATTTTGAGTGCTTTTGAATTTAAATTTTGAAAGAGCTTGGAAAACACCAGCATAGTGAGGACAGAGAGAATTTCCTGCTGGTCACCTGTTCCTGTGAACAATTTGTTGCCCTTCTAATTTGTGGGAAAGGTTAAAAATTACACATGGTGCAGCGCAGACGGGAACAAGAGCAGAAGCAAAGGAAAATAGGAGAACAGCTAGATAAAGCAAGATGCCTGGCTGCACTGAAACCTCTGAAACAAGTGAAGCGTTTTGTTGCACAGCCACCCCGCCCACCAGTGTAAGAGCTGGTCCAGCAGGGACTCCAGGGTGGCACCAGGAAAAGCATTAGCAAGTTCTTCTTACTCAGCTATAGAAAATGGGAGCGTCTTCGTGGCTTGTCACTGCAAAAGAGAGAACTTACTTGTTTTCCTCTTTTCCTCACCAAAATGGGGACTTGAAATGATTTAAATCAAATTTCATTGGAAAGTTGACCCTCATAGGCAAAGTGTAGATCAGGTATTTAGAATCAATGCCGACACTGTCAGAAAGGGCCTCTGCTGGAACGTGCTTAAGGAGGGATGCTGATGACTGGAAATGAGACCAGTGTGGGTGAGCAGAGGCCTGGAAAACCTGATCTACAAAAAACACTGGAAAAGTGGGGTTACTTAATCTGCAAAAGTCTCAGAGAGACAGCATGATTAATCCTCAGACATTTAAATTATTGATATTGAGAAAGGTAACAATAGTCTGTTTTTCATGTGCATTTACAGAAGGGCAATAAAAAGATAAATTAATTGGAAACATGGAAGGTAAAGATTTTTATATTAGTGCAAGCTTCTTAAGAACAGTCCTAGCCATGGAATGGAGACATTGCAAGAGGTGAGGCAGAATCTTCCTTAATGACAATTTAAGAGAATCTGAAGCTCTAGAGGAGCTAGTCTAGCTTGCCTCAATGGGTAAGGAGATGGTCTAATTGACCTCCTTCCTGCTGCATTTGCGTAGCGTCTGTGACATTTTTAACACCAGTTTAGCTCCATTTTTTTTGGAACTTGCTGCTTCTGGTTTTGACATATGCAAGCCAGGAGCAATTCAATTCAACAGTGTTACTTTATCATCACACGCATTAAAATTATTTGACCAAAGTGAGTGAAAAGCTAGAATTGCTACTTGCAGCGAGTAATAGCTGTTTGTCAGCTTTAATAACTACTGTATAATTCATGGAGATAAAAGGCTACAAAAAATGTTCTTTCTTTTCATTTTAAGAGTTTTAAATACGGCCAACAGGCAGTGGCTGAGTGTGTGTGATGGAGGTGGCAACACATGGCTCTGCCTCCTTGGAAGTGATGAGGGCAGGTGGCCCAAGCCCCTAAATCCCATTATTTTAGTTACCTGCTTTACAGCATCTGCATGCTGAGACAAGCAAAATAGAATATCTAGATGAAAAGGAAACAAACCTGGGATTTTTCTGGAGTTTATTTTCTTCTGTAATTTTCTCAGAGGGAGATTTGTGGAAGTCATTGTTTCTGCTCCACTTGAAAGGTGTAATTTACCAGTTGCATGAGTCAGGTGCTGCCTTTTAGCCCTGCTCTGATAGACCTCTATTGTGTCTGATGAGCAAGATCCAGGCAGTGCTTTCTGGATATTCTGTCCACCTGTATCCAGCATTGGTATAACACATCTTTGGGCATGTACACATGTCAGCATGACAAGACAACTGCAGCCAAGGTGGGAACCAGCAAAGAGATACTGTCCACAATGTTACCTCTGCCAGTATCTCTGCTTTCCCTAGCACCCAAAGGGTAATCAGTATCTGTGGGTCTTCTCAAGGCTTGTTCCCTGTCTGCAGCCTGGACTTGCAGAAGGTGGAATCCTTTCCCTGCAGCCATGGGAACTGGGTACCACATGATCTCTGCCCTAGACAGTCTCTCAGGGAAGGCAAGTAGCCCAGTATAATGCCCTGTTGCTTTTTAATGAAGAATAGTGCACATACTTCTAGGGAAGTTACTGCATCTCATTTTCTTAATACCATCTTTTATAAATTCTTCAATAAAAGTGTTGCAGTATCCAAGAGTACACAGTTTTGGATTAAGACGTATTGAAACAAATGTTTTATTTCACTTCCTGAAAGGTCCCAGTCTGGGTGATTTTCTTAATAAATGTATTCTTATATATGTATTTAAAAATAAATAATAAAGATTAAATGAGTACAAAATTTAAAAAATTTAAACTACAAACAAACAACAGCAACAAAAATTAATCAGAACAGGGAGTATTCCCAGTAATCCTAATAAATTTGACACCAACCATTCATATTTCTTAATATTGCAGAGGGTGTTCAGCCTCTGGCTGTGCTTCCAGGAGACTGTGCCTTGCTTGTTCAGCCAGGTGTGCTGCCTGACCTCTGACATCCTCCAAGCAGCATGGTGAGCCTGCAGAGGACAGCTCTCTGCTTGTTGCAGCCTTTCATGACCATATCCAAGAATTTCCTATTTTCTTTTGCTGCATCCCTCCTCAGAAACTCAGAGGTGTTTCTTAACCCTGCAGATAATTTTAGATCTCTGATCTGCCAGAGGCCCTGACAGAGGAAGGGCTCTGCCATTTGGTAGCCTGTTGTACCTGAAGAGCCCTTTGCCTGTGTTTGGAATGAGGAGTTATTTTTAACACTGTTTCTGATGTTAGCCATGGGTACTCCTGGAGTATTTCCAGGTTTTCTAAATGTTCTTGTGTCTTCTCCCTGTTTTGGTTTATTTTTTCTAATTTTTTTTCTGTGCTTATGTCATTCTGCTTTCAACCAGGTTGGAGATGGACAACATGTCTTGGAGGTCCCTGCACAAGATTCCTGTTTCCAGACTCACTGTGTCTGGCTGTCCTCAGAGCACTGTTGCCATTGCAGTGAGCAGAAGGGAGCTCTGGTTGGGTGTTGCTCTGACCGTGCAGTGCCACTGGTGTCCCTGTGGCAGAGCACTGCATCAGGTGAGTTACACACTGTTACCTGATCTGGTAACAGCTTTTGTTTCCAACTTCAATGGTGTAATTTGTATTTATCTGTGTTTTTAAAAATGTGTTTCAGTTTGAGTGAGTGAGACAATTCAATACATATCCCACAGTGCAGCTTTCACTCCTGTGGGAATAGGGGTAGTGGTGGTGAGTTAGCAGGAGGTCAGCTTTTGCATCTGCTACACCCTTCCTGAATGACCTTGTGCAAGCCCTTGTCTGTTTATGCCTCTGTAGTCTGTCTGGCTGTGTAGACAAGAGAGGAAGACACTGCCCCCCCCTCACAGCCCTTGCTCTTTCACAGTGGGTGAAGATGCTTTCTTGTACAGAGATCGCCTCTGCTGTGTTTGGATGCAATGGTCTGATCTCCTCGAGCTCTAGAAACAATTTACTGTAAATGATACTAATAACAACACTAACAATCTGTATACTTTTCAATACGCCTGCATGAGGCAACATTTGTGTGTGTTTAGATAAGCTAGAAGCAGCTGGATTTGGCTTCTGCACCAGCTGCTGTGATCACAGTGCAGTTCTCTGCTGGTCAGTGTGTGTGCTGGTGGGGATGGCTGGGAACACCACTCCGCGTACTTTGCAATCTCTGTATTCAGTGCCTGCTTTTGGCACTCTCATCTCTCTCACTTATGAATGAGTGAGGGAGGGAGGAGAGGGCTGGGCTGGGCTGACTCCTTCACAGATGAACCATAAAGAGCACAGGAGCTGAAACACAATCTCCTCCTCCTTTCCTGCATTGTTTCACGGACAGGCTTGCTCACAGCTGGGAGGAGGACAGCCTGAGCAGGAGCGAAGAGAAGGGAAGTTTTGTGCTCTTCACATTGCAGGCAAAACCTCTTTGCATAAACTCTGCTAACAGGTGAGTTTCATTTTTATCTATTCATTCTTGAAAGCAAGTTAATTTTCCATCACTGAGCAGGTCTCACCCCTAGAGAGGTGGTAAGACAGTTTTCTAGCTGAGTTGTTAAAGCAAAACAACAAGATGCTCCAAGGAGTCAAGCAAAGCAATGTGTCCAAAGAAAATTCACAACTCCAAAATTAATTTCCTTGGCAAAGTTCCCGCTAACAGGAACTTTGAATAAAGGTTTTCCCAAAAAAAATTTCTTGAATTCCAATTAGGCACAAGGAGACCTGAATGTTCAAATTGTATTGATGAAAGGAAATTGTTAAGATAAACTGAGAAACTGTGTGTTGTCTGCAGCAAGTAGCAGAGCAGTAGCCCGTACATAAGTTCCTGGAGTAATTTTCAGAGAACTTACTAGTACTGTATAAGTTAAATAGATACAAAATATTTTGAAGGACTAGTAAATTACTTAAATACTTTATTTCCTCTGAGAACACAAGCCAAAAGTTACACCTAACTTGAAACAGCTAAACCACATACCTTGATGTGTGGGTGCTCTGTGTACACCTGTATAGTTTTGTCTTTGTATCTCAAATGTATGTAATTGCTATATTTTCCAAACACCAAGCTGCTTTTCTTCCTGCTGTTCAGAATCTGGCTTGAAAAACTTGAAATGTGAGGGCTTGTTTAGAGAAGTGAAATCCATCAGGTGAGAAATTAATGGTTTTTTTCAATAGGATAAAAAACTTTTTTTTGTTATTGTAGCTTGTCCTCGTTATGAGAACATTTTTCCTGTTCTTGTCAGTCTTTGTAAAGGAACAAGAAAAGCAATTCACTGAGTGATGCTTTCTTCTTTTGTGTGTTCCAAGGGGAGAAGAGTTGATAAATAGAGAATTTAGAAGAATATAACAGTTTGTCCTGTCCTCTTCTGTTCAAAACACATGCAGATATTTATTAATAAAAATATAAGGAAACTTAACAGTAAAGTAAGTCAAAATGGCTACCTCTAGGCTCATAAGACGTGACAGTGTCATTGTGAGCATTATGGGACTTTCTGAGCAGTCAGTTAGTCAGTACCCACTGTGACTTTTTCCACATTAGCACCCTGCATTCACACTGGTCCCAGAAGAGCAGAGTGTCTAACCACTTCTTCTTTCAAGTTTTCTTTATTCAAGAAGCCACTAAAAGGTAGTCAATCCTGTGTATTTAACACCCACTCTTTCATTTCTTCTCTGAGGAAACAAAATTTTCTGTCCTCGCCCCTATCCTTTCTGCCTCCCCATCTTACTGCTGCTATGTTGTTGTACCCCCATATCAGGCTGCTCCTGCACACACACTTGTAAAGTCTTTCTGTTACCTGAGCAAAGAGGTGGAAGAATTCCATTTCCAGTTTATTTTACACTTTGGTATTATACAGCTGTAGGTAAGATGACAACATGGAAAGTACATCCCCAGAGTTTTAAAAGTCTTTACAGCTTCTACGAAGAATACTGTAAGAAAATGTTGGGTTTCTAGGATCAGACAAGTACGTTGTTCTGTGACAGCAGAGGTGAAAATGTCTACATCACAGCATTGTGATTTGAATATCACAGTTTTAAATGAAGAAAGATTTGGTGGTTCCAATATCTCATAAAAAAAAACCTTGTGTCGCTTGACACCTTCAGTAAGAGCTTTTTATTTCACTTTGTGGTTGGTGGACAAAAATTGACTCCCTTTGTTCTGGATCTAAGGACTATAAGTGATCTTATAGCAGCAGGAAAAGGGAGAAGTGGGATATGAAGAAATGGAAGAGAAGGGAGGAAAGTGAGTCTTTGCACAGCTAGGTGTACACAGGTGTCATTGATTAGGGTGAGCCTGAGGCTGCTTGTGAGGTCAGACAGACAGGAAGCCTCTTACCTGTGGCTGAGCACCGTTGCACAGGGCCAGGTGTTCAAAGGTGGGGGCATTAAAGTAAATTCTCCTCACCTAACCAGCCTTGTGGATGATTAACCAGCTGATGCTCTAAATGAGAGTTTTCTTGGCATCCCAGTGAAGAGTGCATGGAGAAGAAAACTTCTTCCCTTCCAATTTTTCTAGTCCTGACCCAAGGGTGCATTCATGGTGCCCTGGAGCTTCACTTCTGATGGTTGTATTGTGTCAGTGTGGCGGTAACTAAAGAAAGTCATGTCCATGTGTAAATGTCATGAGGACATTTACACAACTTGGTAATTATTTTTAAGGGAAGAACTGGGGAAAGAGAACTCCAGACATGGCAGCCTTGTGAGGCTTATTACGTTATAATTAGCTGTTTGTCTCCTCTAATATGTTTGGTTTTTCCTATAAAGCTTATTCTGAGTGGCTTTTATTGCTTGTTATGAATTATTCTGCCTGCTGAAGCATTTGCATAGCTGCTGACCCAGTAACCCTATAACAGCTGGTGGCAATTGTTTTTGAAAAGACACAGAACAGCTTTAATGTTTAGAAGAAACTGACCAATATTTTTAACTAAAGGTATTAGTAAGCAACAGCAGCTAAGAAAAACATTGCAGTTTATTCTTTAAGGGATACATCCACTCTAACACTTTTTCTCCACTAGAAACACGATTCTGAACTCTGTTAATAGGGTAGGAAAACAAGAGCTTTTTAGGCACTTTGTCTGGAAGCTGTAGCTCATTTTTCTGAAAAAGAGAAAAAGAGTAGACAATAGGTTTAAACCCCTGTTAGAGGGAGAGTGAGAAACAGTCTCATCTGAAAGTATATGCTCTGTTCCTCTCCATGGAGCCCTCTTGCCAGAAATTGTTTCTGTGGCAACAAACTTCTTTCTAGCTGGGTTGTCTTGGAGTTTGATCTGGGATTGCTTAGGCTCAGATCTGTCACCATGCCAGAATCAAAAGGAAATGCAAAACTGATCTGACCTACATGTAACAGAGAGGACACTCTGCTGCTGTTACTGTTGCTTCACAGGAGCTGTCCTGACACTCTCCACTCAGATATTGCTACAGACAGCTATTGCTTGTAGGATGAGCCTGGACTTTCATTTCTGAACATACTTGCTTTATTCAGCAAGGTTTCAAGCTTCCTTTCTCCTGGTGTATCCTATGAGCCAGCAGTAAAGACCCAAAGCTTTGAAGAGAGGTTGAGTTGCCAACAGAGGAAGGGGAGATAAAGAACAAATGAATTACAAAAGCAAATGTAATTGAACTGTCAAAGTTCAGTCACTTTAATGACACAAATAAAATGCTAAAATATCAGTAGGGAAGAATGGACATATTTCAGAGATCTCTTGGTTTGGCTTTCTTTTAACTCAATATTTTAGTAACCATTAGAATGTTATAATTTTATATCTGGAAACATTTCATCTTCCTTCTGCCAAGGAAGGAGAGTTTCTACTCTGTGATGGATAATGATTTAGTGTCTACTTATATCTAATTAGAGGGTGTATCTGGTTTATGCTTCATGTTTAAGAACTGTTCAGACATAGCTTTTAAAATAGCAATTGTCTTTTAAACTTACAAGAGGCTTAAACTAAAATCCCTGAGACTATCATGTCAGAACATTATTATTCGGAATCTGAAATTATGTCCAAATTTCAGAGCTGATTTTACACCTCCACCCCAAAGCAGGACCTGGATTTCTGAACAGCTCTCAATTTGGGATCTCACCATCTCCTGTGCTAGCTTTTCCATCTCCTCAAGAGCTCATCAGAACTTCCCTGTATCAAGCATTTGATTCTCTCGATTCTCTCCCTTTTCGACTGACAGAAGCATGTTTGGAAGAGTGGATGACTTACAGCAAGGTTGTTGCTTTGCTGTGAATTTCTTCTTTGATACTCTTAAAGAAGGGGGGGTTTGCATTTCTATGAGGTCATGCCTCTCCAACTATTTTTCTCAGTTTTCATGTTGAACCTCTTTTATTCAGAAATGGAAAATCAGGAAATGGTATTGTAAGCAAACCTGCAAATACAGATGCTAACACTTTATTTAAAGTGACTAATCCACTGGGAACTAGGTTGTTGGAGTCCTGTACCCTCAAGTAAAAAAAAAAAAAGACTGACATTTTCAATAGTCATCTAGGGAGGAAGAACAGCAATGAGGGAAAGAACACAGAGGAAAACCTTCTGCAAGGCACACTGCTGCTCGTGAGAACACTGAGAAATAACAATGGAAGAACATGTCTTGCATGTGAATATTGACTCAGTTCTACAGGAAACTTGGTTAATCTCCAGAAGGGAAACTGAAAAAAAGGGAAGAAATTTAATTAAAGATAGCAATAAGGGATAGTTTAGTAGAGTTATGTTTCTACCAGCTAGATGGGAACTATTTAAAGACATGCACAAATATATATGCATAATTCACACCACACACCACCCCTCCAATTCTGTATCCAAGGAAGAAATACAGAACAGGAGCCAAAAAAGACTCAATTGAGCCTAAAAGGAAATGAGCATAGCTAAACAGAAGTGCGTGGAAGGGTGGATGGTGTGCTAGACTAGAAAGAATTGGATCTAGAACAGAAACATATCTGAAGTGCACAAAGGTGATCAGTGTAAGCTGGAAACAAAAACAGTACAAAGGCACAAAAGAATGATTTTAGGTTTTTAGATGGCAACAGTGCACACAGTGTTAGGTGCTTCAGTTGAACAGGCTCCTATCCCATTATGGATTGATTATCTTTGATTAAGATAAATTCAAAAAGAGGAAAAATAATTAAGTCAAAGAAAAATGAGGAGTGGAAAGGAAAAATCATCAAATATTGTAAGCAGCTTTTCATTTTACCATGTCTTAAAACTTTTGCAGTAAAAAATGAATCATATACTGAATCATATATGCAGAAAATGGTATTTTTAAAAGAGATTACTTTATTGAATGTATCATTATTTGCTGATGCATGAAATAATGAAAATGCTAACATTCTCCCTAAATGGGAGAGCTGCTCAATCTCTTTAGACATGCCAGAGTTTCAACCACATTTCAGTTAGACCTAGCAAGGAAAATTTTTCTATCAGACAGCCTTTGCTGGTTGTCAAGTGTTATTAGTCAAGCATTGATTATGAATGTCCCAAGCTTGTCAGCAGCACTGTGCAACAAGTCCTGTCCAATGAATTATCAGTAAACAAGGAGAAAAATTTGTATAGATGGCTGTTTGGTTGCTTTCCAAATGACTTCTAGTTAATGAGATAGTTTTGTTTGGAGGGTATGATGTGCTGATCCTTGGGTTCAAAGTGGCATTACAAAAGATGCAAGCAGAAAAATAATTTAGTCCCTGCTTCATTCTCTAACTTGTTAGTTTTTAAACAATTTTTCCCTTGAGTGAAGCTGGGAAAGCTTGACAGAAGGGACTGCCTTGCATGTTGCTGGCATTCCGTTCCCTTTCTGCATGAGCATGTGGGTACAGGGGGCAAGCTGTTCTCAATACACTCATTGGCTCCAGGGCCATGAGCATCTGGCGGCAGGTAGAGGCTGACAGCCAGTTCTTTGCTCAGCCTCGGTGTGTGCTGACCAGGATGGGGTGCTCTGCTCAGTCTGGGGTGCACTGGCCAGCACAGGGTGCTGGCAGTGTGCTACAGCCCATGGTATATAAATGGGTGGCTCATGCTCATGCAGCAGAGAAACCTGCGGGTGACTCCCATGGCTCCATTTGAGTAGCCACTCAGTCAAACAGGGGCTATGTGGCAGTCCTGGGGCTACAGGGACACACCGCCAATCCACGAAAGGCAAAAATCATTGAAATGCAATACAGATGTGAATTAAACCTGAAGTTACTGACTTCAGTGCAAGATATCTGGCATTGCCTGATGTAGCACTGTGCTGTTGTCAGAGCAGGCTGCAGCATCAAAAGAGGCAATAAGACAGAGTTTAGGAAAATGAGTCAGAAGGATGATTTTCCCCGAGGCTGTAGATGCTAAAATGAATCAGAATTCATTTAACTTGGAAGGGTGAAGTTCCTATGTCTCAGTCCTAGGCTACAACAGTTGTTCCAGTCGTTGTTTCTCTCTAATATTGTATATTGATCATGGCTTCTGTGGCTTCTAATAAGCAAGACCAGTGTAATCTTGGCTTTTCTTGCATTGTCCTGTTCAATGAGGATCAGTGTACAAGTTTAGAATTTTAAGCAGTTCTGTTGTCTATGACTGATTATTATTGCCTGCTACTTCTTCAATAGAGACAGGATGGTTTTTTGGCTTTTGTGTCAAGGAGGATTGTGGGGGAGAGGGACACTGACTTGGTTGAGATTTTAGTTCAGGGGAAAAGAAGATTTGGAGTTTTTTCTCTGAGTAATAGAGTGATTTAAGATGTCTGCAGGAAGTGCTGTGATGTCTTTTCCTCCACCCACTGTTCTGTACTCAAGCAAGTCATACACGAATCTTCAACATGTGCCCTGTGGGGAGCTAGTCATAGTAACTCAGCAGTGAAATACTTGGAGGGTCATGTCGTCCACTTGGTTGATCTTTAACAGCAGGAAGTGGGGGGCAGATGAGGGTCATTTTTTAGAGCTTTGAGGCAGCTATAGCATGACTAATTTCAGCTGTGATTCACCTCCCTGATACTACTTGGACTCCTTGCCTGAAATTACACATTGCATGAACTTCTTATTACCATAAATAGGGATTTTCCAGAGTATTTTTTTCAGCACTTTTTTGTGCTCAACCAGTTGTTCAGACCTCACATGAGATAAAAAGGCCCTAATCCTAGATAAAGAATAAGTAGTGGTGTGAGATAGAATGAGTAATCTGAGGGAACAGGCAAATGTATTTGCCAAGATGTACTGTCCACGATACTTGAAAAGTGGTGGCAGTCAGAAGTCCCAGGTGACTGGAAAAACAGAAATATTGTACCCATCTTTTAAAAGGATAGAAAGGCAAACCCTGGGTACTACCCAGCTGTTAGCATCACCTCTGTGCTGGGGGAGGATCACGGAACAGGTCCTCCTAGACTCTCTGCTAAGGCACATCAAGGACAGGGAGGTGATTTGGGACAGCTAGCAGAGCTTTACCAAGGGCAAGTCTTACCTCATCAGCCTATGGCCTTCTATGATGCAGTGACTGCATCAGTGGGTAAGGGAAGGGTCACAGATGTCATTTATCTGGACTCCTGTAGAGCATTTGACATGGTTCCCCGCAGCATCCTTCTCTCTAAATTGGAGAAAGATGGATTTGATGGGTGGACTCTTAGGTGCATAAGAAATTGGTGGAACAGTTGCATGCAGAGGGTCATGGTCAATGGCTCAGAGTCCTAAAGGACCTCAGTGACAGGTGGTGTCCCTCATGGATCTGTACTGGGACCAGTTTTATTTAGCAATTTCATTAATGACGTAGATGAAGGAATTGAGTGCAGCCTCAGCAGATTTGTAGATGACACCAAAGAGAGGAGTGACACCTCTAAAGGATGAGATGCCATCCAGATGGATCTGGACAAGCTCAAGAAGTGAGTGCATAGGAATTTCATGAGGCTTAACAAGACCAAGTGCAGGGTGCTGCACCTGGGCTGGGGCAATCCCTGGTATCTACACAGGCTGGAGGATAAACAGATTGGAGCAGCCCTGCTGGGGGTGCTGGTGGATGAGAGGCTGGACAGGAACACCTGGAGCCCAGAGAGCCAAACATGTTCTGGGCTGCATCCAAAGCAGCATGATCAGCCAGGTGAGGGAGGGGATTCTACCCATCTATTCTGCTCTGTTGAGACCCCACCTGCAGTGCTGAATCCAGGTCTGGGGTCCTCAGCACAGGAAGGATGTGGACTTACTGGAGTGAGCCCAGAGGAGGGTCTCCAAGATGATCAGAGGGATGGGGCACCTCTTCTCTGAGGAAAGGCTGAGAGAACTGGTTTTTTTCCAGCCTGGAGAGGAGGGGGCTCCAGGGTGACCTAATTGCTGCCTTGCAGTACCTGGAGGGAGCCTAAAAGAAAGATGGTGAGAAAATTTTTACAAGGGCATGTGGTGATAGGACAAGGGGGAATGGCCTCAAACTCAAAGATTTAGATTAGATGTTAGAAGGAAATTCTTTACTGTGAAGGTGGTGAGGCACTGGAACAGGCTGCCCAGATAAGCTTTGGATACCCCATCCCTAAAATTGTTCAAGGCCAAGCTGGATGGAGCTTTGAGCAACCTGGTCTAGTGGAAGGTGTTCCTGCCCATGGCTGGAACTAGATGGTTTTTAAGGTCCTTTTCACCCCAAACCATTCTATGATATTGGACTAACTGTTTTAATTATCCTACCTGCCTCCCTTGCCCTTCATCTCAAGTTGTCCTTTATATGTGCAGGCGTAAACAACAAAGTCCAAAGTCATAAAACCCTGAAATGGAAAGGTATGGAAACAGAACATGGAATTCTCAGAATATCAAAAGATGGAGCAAATGGAATGATTTACTCAAGACTGTAAAAAATTGCATGTCCGTGTTAGGAAAAATTGGGCATTGATGACTAATTAGTCTTTTGTTTATGTGGCTTCTGAAAAAAATGTTGCCGACTTCCTTCTTTGACAATGGGTTTGTAAGACAAGACATTTGATAATGACAAAAATAATTTGTAATTTATAGAACATTTTTACAGTTCCCTTCTCCTGAAACAGATGTACAGAATAATAATTATTGTGCTCAGAGGTTGACGTTAGAAAAATCCACTTGCTAGTTACAAACACTGAATGGATTGTGCATAGATGTAAATTAGTTTAGAAGCTCAATTTGACTCCTCTTTTTCACAAAACAAAGTGTTATGTCTGTTTTACCCCGATTTGTCAACAATTTCTGAAACGTTGCTAGCAATAATTCACAATTGCTATAACTAAATCCCCTGGAGTATATGTAGTTTTTTAAAATATCTCTTAGCCTTTGCTGATCTATTGTTAAAAATAATTTTGTTAGATGCTGGTTAACAATTCTAGTTCTAAAGACTGGAATAAAAAACAACAGCAAATATTTCAGATATCTTCATATAAATATATTTATATACCATATAAATATATGGTATATAACTTCTATATTATAAAAATAAGTATATATATTTGTGTTTGTGCTTCATATGTACTTGTCCTTCTTTTCCTTTACTTATCTTGTGTTAATAGAAATATCTTTCATTGCCTTTAATGGCTCTTTCTACTTGATACCCTCCTAGAGTCATCATGGTCTAGTTTGGAAAGGGCCTTTAAAGGCCATCTAGTCCAACTCTCCTGCAATGAGCAGGGGCATCTTCAACTAGACCAAGTTGCTCAGAGCCCCATCAAACCTGATCCTGAATGTTTCCAGTGTTAAGGCATGCATCACCTCTCTGGGCAACCTGGGATAGTGTTTTATCACCCTCATCATAAAAATATGCATCCTTGTATGTAGTCTGACTCTACCCTCTTGTGGTTTAAAACCATTGTCTCTTGTCCTGTTGCTACAAGTCCGGATTAAAAAGTCTGTCCCCATGTTTCTTCTAAGTCCCCTTTCAGTCCCCTAGGTACTGAAAGGCTGCAGCAAGGTCTTCCCAGAGCCTTCTCTTCTCCAGGCTGAACTACTCCAACTTTCTCACCCTTTCCTCATAAGAGAGGTGCTCCACCTCTCTTGTCATTTCTGTGCTCCAGCAGGTCCATCTTTTACATCATAATTCTTCCGATTAAACCCGAATATCGTTGTGCTCTTTCTTCATACTTGATGATGCACCCAAATTTCTGCTTTCTTCTACTTTTTTTTTCCCCTCAAACTTACTCTAAGGGTACTATGCCTTTCCTTCTTATTTTATATTGTTCGACCAGTCCCTAGTCTCTTCTGCTGCTCATCGTTCCCCACTTTCTTATCTGACCTTATGCTTCCAGGCTTTGTGAAACAGGATCAAACAATCTGACAAACCTGTAAGTGTCGAAGGAAGCTTAGCATGTGAATTTCAGGGCTGGTGTTTGTGTAGATAATGACCTGAAACAAATCCTAAACTGAAACTGCTCCGGGTTTGTGATTCCAAGATTTCCAGGACAGTTGAAGTCCTGCAATGACAGCCAAGTGACTCAGGCCTATCTGCCCTGTATGACAGGTGCAAGGACAGATTAAACAGCAAGAGACCGTGCAGGCATACATGCATGCTACACTCCCTGTTAATGCCAGTGGGTGCTTTGTGGATGAGACAAGCTGGGTGCACAACGGTTGCAAATTCCAGCAAGGAAGTCCTTTGGTTCAGTCCCATTTGTCTCTGACAGAAAAATATGTAGGCCTAGTTGCAGACAGATTTCTTACAATGAAAATTGTAGCAGTGTTCACTGAAACTGAAAAGACCCACCTAAGCTCCATGCTACTACTTGGTCCAAGGTGAAGAGGCTGTTTGCTGCCAGTGGCTCTGGCTGCTTCCTGTGCCATTGCCAGCAGGCAGCACTTAACACGTGAGCTGCCCCATGGTTCATAGTGCAGGGGCAAGTCATGTGTTTGTCAACATCTAAGGCACAAAGGAGTTGGGAAAGAAAAGAACTGTTGTTGAACTCTCCAGTGAGTAATAAAGTTGGCTTGTTTAAACCATGAAAAAGTGAGGCTTTCTGAAGCTCTGGGATCCTTGGCTTTATTTTTAATCCAGGAACAAGAAAATTGTTTGGAGCTAATGTAGATGGAGAGAGTCTTTTAATTTATTGCCAAGACTTGGGCTTAGATGGGTATAATCTAAAAGATGTGGGCATATAGGAGAGAGAAATATTGCCTGGAAATGACTGCAGACTCGTGATACTGAAGGTGTTACATAAACTATGATAAAAAAAGTCACACAGCTGCACTATATCCCTAGTAAAGCTGTGTAAAAGAAATGTCTGTGTGTTCCTGTTCATAACTGCTTTCAGCTTTATGATTGTCTGCACTCCAGATATTTTACACAGAGCAACTTTTTAAATTTTTCTTCTCCCTCTATACAGAAGTGGCCAGTAAATAATGGTGGAGCTGTCTTTTCTATACTCTGCATCACCTTTCCTTCATTTTCCACTTTTTCAGACAGCTTGTAATGTATTGTGTCATATGTTCTTAATAACAGAGTGGGCTCTTCCACACCCATTTGTTTAAACCTGCCAGTGCAGTCCTTTGATACTAGGTTTGTTGAAAAAATTCTACAGTTTCACTCCCTGGCTGGTGCAGAGCTATATTTAGTGTGCCTGGTTCTGGGGAAAAGTTGAACTGTCTTTGTATTTCCATTTGGCTGCTGAGTCTGTCCTTAGCCAAGCATGAGTGGTCAAAGGGTACAAAGGCAATCCAGAGCCCAGACACTGGGGAGGCTGGAACAAGGGAAGGATTTCCTTGCTCACTGTTGCCACTGACCAGAACAGCAGTATGAGACAGCTATTGCACAAGAACCTGGATCTTTCTTTTTCATCCCCTTCTTTGAAACTGGGGAGGGATTGTTAGCACAAAGCAAAGAGATTTGTTACAGCCAGCCTTCTCTTCCTGCCCCTTCAAACAGCCCACTCCAGCACTTCCTCCAAGAGCAGGAAACGTTGCTGTAATCATAAGTGTATATTATATTAACATAATATTGTATCAATAAGATTTTTGCTGCCTCCTTCACATTCTGCATTCTGGCAAGACTTTTAAACTAAGCAGAAAGTATTTTACTTATTACAGAGAATTATATTTTCTGTATGTAAACATAATTTGATAAAAACATTTAGAGTTCTTAGAGGAAAAGAAACATTTTCAAAAAACACTGCAGCTGTAGAGTACATCTGCTTTTCCTCATACCGTGATCCATAATGACTCACTGGGTAACACTGAGTGAAACTTAGTGCTAGACATATAAAGAGAGTTCTGAATTTTCAAAACTGTCAACAGCTTTTGAATTGGCCATATTGACAGGGGCTGGACACTGGCTGGGCACTGTGCTGGTAGATATGATGACAGGTCTCAGATTTTAGGTGTTTTAGAGAATAACTAAAGTGTGCCAATCATCCATAAAGTGTGCAGGCAAACCCTTACATGTAGAAGTCACCAAATCATTATACAGAAATGCTATGAAATACAAACTCAGGCCTGGAGCTCTGGATTAGAAAGGTGGGTTGGGGTCAGAAGGTTATCAAACCTGCCTCAGCAAAGATTCTGTGCACTGCCCTTGTCTGCAGATGGAAGAGATATGTGGTGGTTATGAAGCCTTGGAGATACTGCATTGTGTTGCAGGGGAGCTAATGTCCCCTAGGTATCAGTGTTTGGGGAAATTTGTACGTAACTTTAGTGATTGATTTCTACTGTACATGTCAGCACTGCTAACACTGTCATATTTAATCCAAGGGAAGGTTATGGCAATCTCCTGGAGCAAACTTCAAACTGAACCACAAGTACCTGTGCCTGGGTCCCTTTTGTAGCATTTCTCCTGCTGAGCTTGATATATGAGTTGTAACCGTTGTGACAGCCACAGTGGAGAGTGTGAGTCTCTTAAACCCCAAAGGAGCTGCTTGAGGCAGAAAGGTGGAGGAGAGCAGAATGCTGGACTTGAGCAGTCTTTCACATAAATTGCATTGGACAGTGGAGTTAAAAGTTTTGAGGGAGATGAACTTACCTTGGCCTGTTGTTTCATGACTGAAAGTTTCTGAGCTCCCAAGGATATTTCCACCAAAACCATGGCTGATGTTCCCTCTGTTGGAAAGCAAAAGTAAAAGTAAAGAGATGAAAACCACATCCCAATTCTTATTTGTGTTTGATGTGAATTCTGTGGAACTATGCTGGTTGAAGCTAAAAAATGAAATTCTTTGGAGGTTTGATCACTTATTTCAGCCAGGCAATTCTTTTCTTGCTTAAAGAAATTGATTTTGTTTTCAGTTTCTACAAGAGTAAAGCCTATCTATCACTATTTAAAAAAAACTCCAAACATGTATTAAAAAAAAGATTTGACAGTAACATCCTCAAATGCTAAAGCTGACAGTAATTTTACTGGAGTGTGGTCATGGTTTTGTAAGGGTTGCCTTGGAAGAAATTTTATGTTCCTAGATGGGACAGAAGATGATGACAAAAATGCAAATTAGCATAGCAAACAGGAAAAAGCAGCAAGGCCTTATTTTTGTCTTTGGATAGTGCTTCTTTTGAATCCATAGCATCCAAAAATTCCCCTTTTTTTTCATCCTGCTGAATTGAACTGCATATTACATGGTAATTTGTATATAAAGGGAAATTTAAGAAATGGAAATTAATGATCAAGAGTTTTGTGCACCCTACATCCTCTAAGGAAGTCTGTGTGGACTGCTGGTTTACCAGAGACACCTTTTCCATTGTAGACAAATCTGATTACTGCTTTTCTGCCCCATCTGTAAACCAGAGATGATATTTCTTCACATTTCAGATACCTCCAAAGCTAAAACAACCAATATTTGTAACTTGCTGTGTGATTCTGGATCACATAATTTTCTGGCACTTTTCTGTTACGTACTAGGAGTTATGTGAATCTTGATTTCCCAGACAGACTTTATCTTTATTGAAGACTTAGGGCTAGGATAAGGCAGCTTTCTGAAAAGTGTACTATATATTTAACAATCGTATCCCTTCTAAAGGTTTCCTTGTGTTTTATCTGCAGGTTATTAACACCCTGCATCAAGTTGTCACTTCAGCCTTAACGTTTGTGGAAGAAATAAACTCTACATGAAAACTGAATGTACTTAAGTCTTACATTCAGGATCCTGATGAGTGATACACAGAGAGAAGTAGAAGATGGTGAATCTCACAGAGAATGCGACTGAGAAGTGCAATATTAATCATGATATCCACGAGACATTATCCCCTGTGGTGTACATATTTGTGTTTGTATTGGGCTTGCCAGCTAACTGCCTGTCACTGTACTATGGGTATCTACAGATCAAAGCTAAAAATGAATTAGGCATCTACCTTTGCAATTTGACTATAGCAGACCTGCTGTACATATTTTCTTTGCCTTTTTGGCTTCAGTATGCTTTACAGCATGACAACTGGACCTACGACGAGCTGCTGTGCAAAGTTTGTGGCATCATCTTGTATGAGAATATCTACATCAGCGTGGGCTTCCTGTGCTGCATCTCCATCGACCGCTATCTGGCCGTAGTGCACCCCTTCCGGTTTCAGCGCTTCCGGACCATGAAGGCTGCTGCCATCGTGAGCATCATTATCTGGGCCAAAGAAATTATGACATGCTGCTTTGTCTTCACACACGGAGAGATCAGTATGGATGCTGAGAGCCACTTGGTGTGCTTTGAGCATTACCCCATCAAGAAATGGGAGCACAATGTCAATTACTACCGCTTCTCTGCTGGCTTCCTTTTCCCCTTCTTTCTGCTGGCCTTCTCCTACTGTGGGATTTTACGAGTTGTCCACAAGAGTCCTGGCACTCAAAAGAAGAAGAAAATCCAAATTAAAAGACTGGTATCAAGCACTGTTTTCATATTTTTAGTCTGCTTTGGACCATACCACATCCTACTTGTAGTTCGTAGCTTGTTAGAGAACAACTGCTCATTTGCTGAGAAAATATTTAATGCTTACCATATTTCTCTCCTGTTAACTACTTTTAACTGTGTTGCTGACCCAATATTGTACTGTTTTTCCAGTGAAAGCACTTACCAGAACTTTGTCAAGATGAGAGACTCTTGTCTGACATGTTTAGGCCATCTGAGTACCGAGACGAAGGAATCCTATCCACTAAACACTACTGAAACTCCCAACAGAAAACAGCATGAACAACCAGGGTTATTACAAATACCACTTGATGGTGCTGGAATGAAGGACTGCTTCACAACTAATGTAGACAGCCTATAGCATTAATCAAAAGGACCTTAATCCTGCATCTGCAGTTATGGCTGTGTTTGTGTATCTGTCTGAATTATTCATGTATTACAACAGTGTGACCTCCCAAAGGCTTATGAGCAATGCTGTACAGTGAAGCTGTTTCTAGAGGTGCTTGGACCCTGGCAATAGTGAGGAAAGTATGTGCTAAGTCAGTTCTATTATAATCACATATCTGTTGTTGTGCTACCACTTAAAATCTGTTTGTCTTGGTGACTGCACTGACTGGAATATGCCAGTACTGATAGTGTGTAGTTCTGGTAAACTCTTCTTTAGCTGTTTTCTGTTTGCTCCTGTAGCATCTAGAGAAAGTAATTCTCTACAAGCTGCCATCATCTGTTGAAAAGGTCAGAGACAAAAAAAATTAAATGTCCCCATATATACTTTTAAAAAGAAAAAGCTCAACGAAACAGTTCTGCAACATTTCTGTAACTCTGAAATAACTTCTCCTTCTGCCATTTTCAAAGCCTGCAGAGACCATGTCAGAACCTAAATTCCTAAAACAGATTCCCAATTCCTGCCCAGATTCCTAAAACAATCTATCTGATAATGCGAGACATTATGGGAGAACGTGCACAAGGAACTCAGCACCTGCTGAGACCTTCAGGCTGTTATTTGGCTGCTGAGTCTCAGACTGTTAAACTTCATTGGAAGGCATCTAGAGACTTCTGGAACTATGAGACTCTGGGCTCCAGTGGGTGTCAGTAACTTGGTTTGTTGACTCGGAAGAGAGCAAGAGGTTGGTAGTACATGAGGCACTTTAATCCCATGTGCTTCTCTGAGTCACTGTGTTCAAGCATGTTTATTTACATCTAAATTCTACTACACCTTGCTAAGGTTTTGATTGTGTCCTTTGCAATTTGTGTATCTTGTGCAGCACAGACTATGCAGGCAATTAAATGACAATGCATTTGTCAGGGAAACTGTTGAATGAATTCTGTTTAAACCCTGATTTTGCCCACAGATAATATAGTTTAGGGTTTGGCCATTGTTCAGTAAATACAGTATCAGAAATATAATGTATGAATGATCTGTGTCCTGGTTTAGACAGAAACAAAATATAGGAGTAAGTGAAGAATAATTGCTTTTAAAGATGTGGGAGCTGTGGTCCACAGTATTGTTTCCACCACCACCTCCTTTCTAGGTTTCTTTGGGTTTTTTTACACTAATGAATCCTTTGCAATACTTCTTTGTGATCTGCTCATCACACTTCCTTTTACCTGTAGCAGTTACACCATGAATATTATCTTGTCCTTTCAGTTCTCTGGTTTCAGACTTTCCTTGAAACACCTCTCTCTCTGCAACTCGGAGCTGATAACTTCCAGCAGTACAATCAGTTTTGTTTCTTTGGTTTGCTTTTGAGTCAAAAGATTGTCTAGACAGATGGTCTACTCCTGCTATCTGAATATGTCATTATAACACAGACTTGCTTGTCATCAGATTCCAAAAGGAATATATTCTAACAGTTTTCTGGAAACCACCTTGACAGTGCAATATTGGATATAATTAGTGGATGTGTTTAATAAAGAATGTTATAATTCTCATATTTTTTCACACTATGTTTGAAATAACTATCTTTTAGCTTTGGCTCACAGTTTCTATTTGTGAAGACTACAGATCCTCTCCTCCCTCCACTTGCAGAAAGGATTCGTGTCCCCAGTCCTGAGAGAGGATTAGATTTGCTTAGGTTAACATTTGGTTTGTTTAATTATTTTACATTTCCTTATACTTTGAACACTCAGCTGGATTAATTACCTTATTTCTGCATTTTTTTCTCCTGACTATTAGCACTGTTTAGCTTTATTTTCTCCTAATCTTTCATCTCATCTGCTGTGTATTCCAAGGGGGTCATAAGGCAGGGACTCCCAACGGCTGTAGTGCTGAGCTTGTACATTGTTAAGCACCAAATCCTTGGACCCCCACGATCTGTCAGGCTGCAAGACACATGTGGTTTGTTCTAGGATTAAATATTTATTGTCATGTTTATGCGTTGCTTCTTTACAGTGTTTAAATTAGAAAACTGGAATGCAGAGCATGCTGTACTACATGGAACTGTCATCTGAGGGATTAAGGCTCATTTGAGTTGGTACTTTGATGTGGTCAGCTTTGGTCAGCTGCTGCAGTTTAAAATCAGATGGAAACTTGGGTAACACAGTGCAGCATTCTGCTACAGTTCTCAGCACTTAACCTGCTAACCCAGAATAGAAAGGAGGGATTTTTTTCTCATTTTCCCCTTTTTTTCTTGAGGCCAATATTTTATTAATTCTTTCTGTACTGTAACTGTTTGGCTTAGGCTGCCAAACTGTAACCAGTATAGCAGGAAGGTAACTCCCACTCAGGGCTTTTCCTTCCATCTCAGTCAAAACACATTCGCTCAAGGGTCCTGCTAAGGTTGCTGGAGACATGCTACACGTGCTGTTGAAGTAAATGCTGTGCTTGGGACTGCACACAAGAAGACATTTTAAAAGCACACACTAGAGACAAAGAGAAATAAATTATTGGATTTTGTATTTCTTAATGAAAACTGACTGTTAAGGCTTGTATTTTGGGGGAAAAAAGAGCAAAAGCTTACTAAATGAAATTTTTTGACAAAAGTTAGTGCTTGGAAATATACATTGCACCTGTTAGTGTAACATGTCAGTAACACAGAGAATAAAATCAGCTGCTTCTTTTAAAATGATGCCAATTTCATTCTGTGAGTTCTGTGCAGCAGTGAACATATGTTCACCCTGCAGGGTTACTGGCTTTGGCAAAAAGTTCAAGCATTCATATGAAATATTTTACTAAATACTTATGGTTTGGAGAGTTTGGAGACTTCTAAAGGAGATATTTTCTAATTGTGAAACTGCCAAGATACTTTTCTAGAACATCCTTTGAGAAGGTTTTAGATAAAATGAATCTAAAAAAAAAGATCTAGAAAATAAACATTGGGATCTTTGGTGAACCTAAATGTCTAGCAGAAGTCTGGCATTAAGATTTCTTTCTGTCATGTGTTCAACTATTTTATGTCTTTAAAGGCTCTGTATCCTCAGGGACTTCAGGAGATTAATGTTCAAAATATGCTAGTGTTTGTAGTATGAAATTATTTTTCTCATTCTGAAAAAGTTGTTTGTCTTGCATCGAAGAAGGAAAATAAAACTCACCTGCCAGGAAGGAAAAGAGATATAAAGTGTTGCTCGCTGCTGGAAGTCCAACTAAAGGCAACTTCCATTTTATGACAGGTAAAGCACCAGTGCTCTAGAGGTGGTGTGAGATGTACCCTCCCCTCTCTGCTGGGAGGGCTGACAGCTGGCAGAACTTTGGTCCTGACACTCACCTGGAGTTAAGGTAAAATTACAGCTTTAAATGACAAAAGCTGGGCACAGTTCACAACCATTTGTCGTGTACTGCTTCAGTGTTAGTAATCCTATGGGATAGAATTCAATGTTACTTCACTTAGTCTTGTCAGGAGCTGAACTTCTACAACAGGAATTCATGCAAAAGTTTATTTACGTAATGTTATTTCATACTGAATGCAAATGTTTATTCATTTGTAATCATACTTTAATTTCTAATGATTAATTTTAATCATTATTTTCAAATTCAATTAATTCTTTGTAACAACAGGATACTCTGAAATGTCTACAACTTTTCTGTATTACCCATAAAGAGGCAAAATATATAAGTGGAAAATTGCTAATATGACAAGGGGTAATGGCACAGCCAACCCTTTACACAGAAGATTTGCAATGCTGCCCTTATTTTCGTGAAAATTAAAAAGTTAAAATTTTCTCCTTATCTCCTCACACTTCCACAAACTATCCCTCACCATAAGAACACAGTGTTAGAGGGGGGCTACAGGAAGTGTGCAATGGAGCCCTCACTACAGTAACACTGCAGTTTTGTTTTGAATCTTCCCTCTCTACTGTAGCTGTTTTCCTCACCACAAGTATTTTTAAATCCAAGTTGCTATGTGAGTTACTTCCTGTTGCAGTTATGAGGTTAGTAAAACAAGAACAGCAGTGCAATAATATCTCATGGTAATTTCATGCTTTCTTTGTAAAGCCAGATCACCTCTTATTATATAATATCATTTAATATTCATTTTCCATTATAAAATTACAGAAAAGAAAGGTAGACCAAGTGGATGATATCATCTTGTTTCACAGATGTTGTAAGGATAACAATGAAAGGCTG
Source organism: Irena cyanogastra (assembly GCA_013397155.1). Lineage (NCBI taxonomy): Eukaryota > Metazoa > Chordata > Aves > Passeriformes > Irenidae > Irena > Irena cyanogastra. Next base: position 127,163 of record VWZV01005807.1, read on the forward strand.
TGTGTGGTCAAGATACCAGAAATGAAAAGAAATGAAAATAAAGAAATGAAATGTCATTTTTTTCTGATCTTTTACACCTTAAGAGAGCCTCAAAAATAAGGAAATTACAGGGGAGCAACTCTTGATGCAGAAATCATTAGGAGCAGTCACTGCTGTGCTTCCTGCAGCAGCTTTTCAATCATAAGTGAATGGGTGTTGTAGAAGGGCAGCCCATCCACTTCCATCTCTAGACTGGCAGTTCTGCCACTGCGGACCCCGAGCTGCACAAGTGCTTTCAGAAGCTTTTCTTCCTTGAAAAACAAAGAAACAGAGTATAATTAAAATTCTGAATCAGACAAGGGCAGTCATCAAGATCTTTATTTTAATTCTGGGAGAGACTGAGCATATCCTTCATATTTATTTTACCATCAACTTGCGAGTACTATCTTGTCCCAAAGAATATGTTTAGCATCTGGAGCTCAGGGAGTGTCAGATGGTTTATAATCCTGATTGCTATTTAATCACTGAATATTATTTTTCTCCACACTGCCTCAAACAGAACATTAGTGTCAATTCAGAAACATAATTTTTTGCCTGATTTCAAGTTCCTATATTGCACAAATCAGAATCAGAGGAACCTCCAACCAAAGTATCTCAAAAATCCATCTGTGGTTTCCCCAGCTAGGCAGCTGGCTGCAGCTGCATTTTTATAGAAAAAGACAGTAGGGAAGGAGGACACACCAGGGAAAAATATTACAGAGAGCACCTGGATGGGCTGCACACTCACTTTCCTTTCCTGCAGGTTCTCTGATCTCTCTGTGCCTTTGGCCTTCTCTTCCCTTTTCGTTATTGATTTTATGAGAATTCTGGTTGCTTAGGGAAGGAGTGGGAAGAAAACAACCTCGGAAATTGTGCTTCCTTGGCATGCTCTGAACTAGCATATGCTTTGTTTAGAACTACAGTTATTTTCTTGCTTAACCAATATAAGCAGATAACAAAGCATGTTCCAAGTTGAGCTGTAAAAGTACGCAGAGGGAACAAAACCCTTTTTTGTGAGCTATGGGTCAGTTAGCATTGTGGGATAAAAAGATGGGATAAAATGAGCTCTGAAAAAAACACAGGGAACAGTGAAACTTGAAGATCTGGTTTCAAGTGAATGTATGTCTGGCATAAACTGCTCTGCTTTTCATTTGTCATGAAATGTATAAGGTAAAACTTCCTATTTTTTTAGCATTTACTATAGTGAGAATTTATTGCTTGAATTCTGTTAACAAAAATGTAAGAAAACTAAAAATCTAGTCACTTCTTAGCTTCCCCTATGCCAACCCTGTGATAGGTTATATAAGACCTTGAAACACTCACCTGTCTATCTTTTCTTCTCTTTCTTTACTAGGAATGCCCTTTCTGGTCTTTGTCTACTGTGCCATTTCCATTTCCATGGAAATTGCTACTGCAACATTCCTGCCAGTGCCCTTGACATTACCACACAATAACCTACCAGAAGTTCTTTATCTCCTGGACAGAAATGAATGATGAAAAAAAAAATTATAATGTTAAAATATCTAATTTTCTCTTATCAAATATTAGGATTTTTTCTAGGAACACTTCTAAACCACAAAGAATACAGTTGCTGTAGATCTGAATTGAGACACAATATAGTTGTATTTTACCTAACAGAGTCCATGGCCAAAATATAATCATTTCAGAATGAAGTAAAGCATGCCCTGAATGATCAATTCAGCTTAACTTTGTAACCTGCTCTCTGAATGCACTTTCTAAAGATCTGTCTTTTATTTCCTGGTAAATCATCCTAATTCTTTGCTGCAACAAAATTAAATGAGGCTCTGGTTTTCTTCTAAAGGAAAAATATGCATAGTTACATGGTGTCAGCAGTGACACAGCTATTTAAGGAAATTATCTGGAGATACTAGTAGCATAAAATTTGCTACTTTATAATTTATAAAATTATAAAGATACATCAGTTTATATCATATAAATGATCATCTACATATGTGCAAATACATACAACTGATCTTTCTGCATAACAGAGGTTTCTCTTAGCCCTGAGTGTATCTAAATGCAAAAGGGCAAAGGAGATCTCTCCTGTCACAAAAGAGACACCTGAATTGGATACACAAAATGTAATCTGTACTACAAATAGTTTGTGTTACATATTTACATATTAGAGCTCTCTGATCTGCTTTTATGAGGTAAAAAAGTTTGCTTGCTTAATACTGCATAACTATGCCTGATGAACCATAGCCTGTCATCAAATGCTACAGTTTCCATTTGTGATAAGCAAATACAGTGTATAGCATGCTTTCTTAGCTGTACAGTGCTGCAATTTGAGCAGAGTTTTCTCTTTAGTAAATAATTATGTTGGGAGTGGAGTACTGGAAAAATAATGAAATTAATAGAAAAATATCTCCTTAGTTTGTGCTTTATTCAAGGGGGAAAACTTCCTTATGAATGACAAAGCTAATAAAGCACACTAAAAGTATGCCACGCCTTTATATATTTATAATATGTCATATTCTTATAGGTCATAATTTAAAAAAATACTATGCAGCTAATATGTTGCCATTAATAAAGAGTTCAGTAAGAGAACAAATGCTTGATAGATTAACTTGTTCGTGAAATGCCATGAAATGCAGAATTGACTGTAGGATGTTTAGTGTTAGCTACATTTGGATATGTATGAATTAATTAATTTCATTACAGTCACTTTGGTGCAAAACTACTATGAACATCTGGAAAACCAAGCCAATACCACAATCAAATCATTAGGTAAGCAAAGGTAAGGTCCAGTTGTTTCCTGTTCCTGCAGCTCTCACCACAGAGAAAAGGCTTTGCAGCACCTCTGGCCAAGATGTGTGGAAAGGCTCATCCAGGAACTCAGAACAATCTCAGTTTGCGGTTCAGTGGGAAGGGAAGTTTGCAGTTCTGGGGTTTGGCTGTGCCATCCTGACACTGCTCGAACACCAGCCTGCAGGGAAATAATGCTGGTGTTTCAGGGGAAGTCTTCACTTAGTAATTATGACCTACAGCATTCATGGAAGTACTATTTTTTGAAGAAAAATAAAACACATTATAAGAAAGCTGTCTGGTGCTAAGGGACTCCTTCAAATGTCCTCTTTCCAATTACAATCACAAATATAAACACCGAGATGGATCTGTGTGGTCTTGCTCTTTATCTCACTAGGGTAATTATTGTAGCATTAAATGAAGCTGAATTTTGCAGAAAGTAGCCATATAAACATAAATGGTCTGATTTTTTATACTAATGGAGTATGTGAATACTAATGTAGTCAATCTTCTGCACTGTTCATTGTTGTGTGATTTATAATTAAAGATATCATATTTTCTTGTCAGACATTTTGTCATTTTCTCTCCTCCACAAAACTGTTTCCATTAATTTTATCTGAACAGATTTTAGTATTGCACTTTCAGTAGCCATTATTGGATCATTAATATTCCCAGCTGTATGGCTTAGTAAAACAAAAACAAGAAGGTTTTCCCGTACACAATATAACATTTAATTACAGTATCTCATTACCAGGTATTTTGATCACAGTCATTTTAGGATGTATTAATTTAAAGGTCAAAAACCAGTAGATGCAACTGCAAAAAACATTGAAAACTCAAAAATAATTAATCTGCTTTATAGGAAAGACAGGGCCTCATAAGCTTTCTTAAGCTATACAGCTATGCCAAGTGTTGGGAGCAGTTTCAATTTTATGACCTCTAGATGAAAAACTAAGACAGCAAGAATTAAAAAATAAATTAGTGAGATCTACTCTAAAATACTTAAAAGGTGCTTTGTTGGAATTTCATGCAGAATGTTCTGTCATCTCAGGAGAAAAACTTCTTTGTTTTGGGCAGTAGCTACGGTAGATGGATTGCATTTTGCTTAGCATCCTTGGACGTCACACACTTAATGGGTTTGTCCAAATCCCTGCTAATAAAACTGAATCTTGAAGCTCCTAATTTATTGCAAAGTTGTGGAACAAATCTTATTCAATCCTTAGGGGTGTGTGTGTGTGTAGACAGATTTTTTATTTTTTTAACTACTGCCAAGTTAAAAATAGAGGCATGTGCTTAGCAGGATGAGCACAGATCACAGTCATTTCTCACCCCTCTCAGTTATTTTACTTTTTCTCAGTCTGAAACCTTTGCATTCCCAGAATACCACACTCTACAGAGCTGCATTAGTCAAAACACACTTAAAAATATTCATGTACAAGTTTTTCTCCAACTTTAATTTAGAAATATTCAAAACTAATTGTAGAAAGGTTCCAGCAAACTAGAAAAGGGGAAAGATCAAAAGTAAGACACAAAGATCAGAAGTATGGAGTGGCTACTGCATAAGAACTGTGACTTTTGATTTTGGAAGAAGACCTCAAATGACACTACAGCAGAGGGTTATAAAATCATGAATGATAGTAAGGAAGCAAACAGGGAATTTTAATCACTGTATCTCAATACAAGGATTTCTTGCATTGCCCATGAAATTGTAGCACTGTCTTCTCCTTGAAGCTACAAGACATGAACACATTAATATTGGAGGATTTTTATTTGCAATCTGTCTTGAATCCTTTGTGGAAAACAATCTAAGGACAGTGTGGCTGCTCCTTTACAAGGAATCCTCAGAAGTGCCCAAAGAACTTGTGAAGGTGAGGTATTGAACCGGACCCGGCAGGACTCAGCAGCTGGTGGCCACTTCCATCTCCCCACCATGAGCAAGTGCCACCCCCTGCACACAGGAATTACCTTGGTGACGGACGGGAGCGCCGGCAGCCAGAGCCCCTGGCTCGCTGTGCGCGGAAAGCCGACAGCTCTGCGCAGGTAGCGGTCGTGGATCGCACAGCAGCGCAGCACGTGCAGAGCGCAGGCAATGGCGTAGCCACCCCAGTTAGAGACCCCTGCAGAGAGTGGCACTGTGAGACCAAAGTGCACAAATCGGCTGCTTAGTGCCCAGAGTGTGTCAGAGACACCTGCGTTAGGAACGGAGAAACCTGAGCCCAAGGACAGTATGGACCATCCAGTTCACAAGCTGGTCCTTGCTGAACAGCTCTCTCTCACTGTCAACTTTATTTCATGCTGGTGCAAAATGGAATTTTAACTGTAACATTCAACTTCTGTTGAACACCAAGAACATTAAGAACATACATTTGTCCTTGAGTGATTATTGAAAGAACTTATCTCTTTGTAAAGGGGCAATATGACTAATTTATGCCTTATAGGGGCACACCCTAAACAGAAGTTTATCAATTATACTGAAAATTTGTATGTGCACAGACATTTTAATTCCCACAGAGATCACTTCTGCAGCCTTCCTTATTAATATTTGCTATTGAGTAACCTGGTCTAGTGAAAGGTTTCCTGCCACTGGCAGGGAGAGTAGGAACTAGATGATCTACAAGGTCCCTTCCAACTCAAACCATTCTAGGATTCTGTGGTTCTATGATTTTATATAATGTATGATTTTTCAAAAATACTCAGGATTTGCCCAACTATTTCCAATTAAGTGCACTTTGCTCACAGAACACTCTCAATTTTCAGTCAGTTCTTCTGAAGCAACACGCGCTTAACTCTCCAGAAAATGTACATAATACAGAGATAGATCAGTTTCCTGAGGATGACTTGGAAAGGGCCAATAAAAATTACTTGGAAAGTCAAATATTTCTTTGTCAGTTCTATTCTCAAACATCAGCTACTTTCCCACCCCACCAAAAATCCCTTACCAGCTACAACAGTAAAATCAGCTTCAACATCACAAGCTATAGTATCTCCATTTTTTATGTGCTTCTTCACAGCATCTTTTACTTTGCCCATTCCTAATTCATTTCCTCCATCTCCAACACCTTTATAAAAGGGAAAAAGACAAAATTAGTATGAACGCAGCATATAACAACAATCTCTTTAGAAAACATCCAGTTTCTTCCTCACAGTTCCTGTGATAGTTCATAGCTCCATATGGGATGGTTTATCCTTTTTCATCCACAGCACCTAAAAACAGAAGACTGTGAATGAAATAGCTGAAAGCATCATCTATTACATGCCAAGCTCTAAGTTTATACATGCAATGTACACTGTACACTGCGTGCATGCAAAAGAAATCAAAAATATCAAGTGGCTGTGAACTGAAGACAGAATCAAGACAGTAAATTTGCTTATGGAAGGCCTTACATGAGTGTTCTACATAATGTGTTATCACAAGTATATCAGCACAAATAAAGAAAGAAGATAGAAAATTAAACCCAAATCAACCTGAGGAATCAGCCAACAATTCTATGATAAAGCAAGGATAGCAAACTTTGGCTTGTTACAAGCATTAATTAATAGAAATAACAATTATTGCAGAAAGACAAGCAAAAATATACATAAGGATTTGGGCAGAAGCAGGCCTGACTGCACTGCCCATCTGTTTGATGCAGTACACAAAGAGCCCAGCCCTGTATGCTATTAGTGTTTTCATTTTCCATAGTCACTTACCAAAAAAATAGCTAGTCTTTATTTTTTAAAATTTTCTTATATACTGGATGTGGGACCTTGATTTTTGATTTTTGTTGCACAAATAGAAATACTGTCTTTTTGTCTTAATGATTTTAGTGAAATCAGTGGAATCTATGCAATTTCAGGAAAATTCTAGGCAACCTGATATTTGGGACATAAAGTTGTCAGATGTCAATTAGGTATCAGGAGATGAGGGTAACATATAAACTGTCAGTTCACATAAAAGCTGGATAGTACCTCTAGTCTCTTACCAATATATTAAAATATTTATTATTTATAGTTATTAATAAATTATAATTACTATTATTACTATTTAGTTGGAAATTAAAATTTCTCTTTCATCTGTTAGTTTGAATGGCATCTTCTTCAATTTGAAGATTTTACAGAAAAATCCTAGACCATGTCTGTGAAACAGAACAGTGAAGAGCTCCAAGTCCTCACTCGATGTTTCAGATTTGAATTTGAAATGTGACTGTGCTCTAATGCATAGCATGTGTTATAGCAGAGAAATTACAATATTTATAATTTACACTTCAAGCCCTGAAAACTGGTAAATTTAACACTTTTAGTAACTGCATAAATATCTCATATGTCTGTAGCAAATTTCTTCTTTAAGTGAAATGGAAAGTTATTTCTCAGAATTTTTTGTTTGATTCCTTAAGTCTATCCAGTCAAGTGGGGCGTAACTGAGTGACACATAGCTTACATAAAAGGATTTGCTATGGAACAGCTACTCTTTTTTATCTGCTTTATAATCTGCTCACATTTATTTCACCATTGGGAGTTAATGGTGCTTTCAAAAATCTTTTTATTTGTAGTACTTTTCAAACAGGTATTGATATAATCCTGGTGCTTCCATTCTCATATATAAATATGGAAGTTTTACTGCTTTGTAAGAATCATACCAAATGTTCTGATTTTTCTGATACTCAAAATTAAAATTTTTGCTCTTAATACTCCTTAAAAAGGCTAAGATAAGTTCATGTCCCATGAAGATAACCAACAGCTTATTTAACTGAAATAAATCCATTGCTCAGAGCTTTTTCTATCCTGCTTTGCTTTTCCTGTCTTTCAGGAGTCCTGTCACCAGGATGGCTGCACAATCAGTAGATCTACTGCTGTGGATAGATCCCATTTGTGTGACACTGGGAGGAAAAGAACACCCAACTGAAAAGTCTCCTGTCTCATCTGTTTTCTTCTTCCTCCACACATTGCCAGAGAACTGTATTTTACTGTAGATCTCCAGAGTGAAATTCACCTGTGCAAACACAGCCATCCATACATGAGCCAGTCAGCTACACTGCTTTAAAGTCAGCAGAAAGAAACACTCCCTTCACACATTCAGTTCATCTCACCCCAAGGCAGATATCTCAAATATAGATGTTTGAAAATAGGCAAGATGAATCCTCTTCTAAAGGCCCAATTTCTTTCCAGGCAAAGGAAAAATTGTTCTGCTGGATCTTCCATGCAAGTTCCCACTGACTACATTGTTTTCTGAAACTACATTCATGAAATATGCAGCAGACATCAGTCTTCTGTGCTAAAAATCTTTTGCATGAAAGGAAAATGTGTGACCCCATTTTTCCCCATGCAGTACTTTGGAAAGCTTTTAATTAGCTCCTATATAAATAGCATGTAGCTATGTCAATTGTATGACAGCTGAAAAAAATAATATGTGGTTCCAGTAACATCTCTTAATCTTTTCTTTCAGACTTATGTGGAAAATGAGTCCCTTCCAAGCTCAGCCTTTCATGTCTTCTTACTCTGTGAAATCCTCAAGGCTGCTTTTCATTCCCTGAGTTTTTTTGATGTCAGTACCCATACAAATGCAGGCATTGCTCATGCTTTGTCTGTGGTCAAACTACCAGATCAGATTTTTTAAAAAACACAGATCTTGTTTTAAATGCAACACTTGACAGCACTTAATCAGCATGTAACAAATGTTCTAACATTTCCCCTCTCCACCTACTGACACAGTGCTTCTTGCCACGGAGCACACTATATAAAGAATTTCTGTAGGCTGAAAACTTGATCTTTCTGGCATTCTAGCCTATAAGGTTATTCAAGTACTCCACCCTAATTCTGTACAATACTTGCATTTATTCTGGAACTAGTCGTATGTCTCCAAATTCCTACTGACCATAAAGAAAGTTGAAGACAGCCCCACCAGGAAAAAAAATCATCCTCATCAGTAGCAACACATTGCTATCAGTAATGGGAGACAAGACAGTAATTGCTATCAGTAATGGGAGACAAAGGCCACAGTGGCTAAGTTAAACTATACTTTGCAGATACACATTGAAAAACCCAACATCCAACCCAAGAAATTGCTACCCAATTAAAATAACAGACACAAAAAATTAATGTGATAAGCAAAACAAGAAATGTTAACTAGGTAACAGACAATGTAAGAAACAATTTCATTGTTTTCCCATAGATACTCAGCTAGTTCTCCAGAGCAGAATATCCACTTACACAAATGCCATGGGAGATCAGAGCAGATCCCTTCACTGTCTTTTGAAGTCTCTGACTTGTTAAACCATTTTCTATGCAGAAATCTCTTTAGATAAAGTTCACAGCACTGAGACATAGTGAATAACTGCTTTTCTTCTTTTTCACAAGCCTGTAGTATTTTTTATTAATGACATTTCATAGTATATTTGAACATTCAGAGAATGTTTGAAACAAACTACATTCTTCTGAGTAGATTCAAATTCTCAGCTGGCAGAACATACCAAACTCCAGCAAATGAATAATATACTTTGAACTGCTGTGGGAGATATTTGAAGAGATCAGGGTATTTTTATTAAAGGAATCAGATTGTGATGTTATGTAAGTAGTTGGAGAGATCAAGTTCTTGTATTAACAACCTAAAATTGGGGACAGGAGTTGAAACTAACAGCAGCAGATGAAGTTCTGAGGCATATTGCTAGACATCTTTACAAAACAGTTCTTTTCCTATACTTATTCAGTCAATCTTTGTCCTCTGTTGAGATTGCCAAGACAGTGCCATCTAGAGTGCTTCCTTTTGAATGTTGGAAGGTACATCTTATGAATAAGAAAAAAACCCAAATTAAATCTAATACAAAGTATTGCAAATTTTACAATAATAACGTATCAGTGAAGTCCTCTGCTACACAGCTTTTAAATGATACCCATAGAGTGAAATCAGACTATGCATTATCTCTGCAGAAGCTCTCTAAATTCTGTGGAAACATTTGAAAAACAACAAAACTGAGAAGCCAAAATTCCCATGCTTTTGGTAATACTAAGGAGCAAGTCCACAGCACTATAAGAAGAAAAAAAAGCTAAATCAGTAGACGTGTTCTGATGTGACAGAAATCAGTCTGGCATGGGTATTTATTATTATTTATTTATAAAATTTGATTTTAATATTTACAGAGATTATATATCTCCAAAACTCCCATTTGGGCCACACATCGTAGCAGGATGCATTTGATTGTACAAGAATGTTGTACAATGGTCTATGGCATATTTTTTCCAAACCAGATACAAATAAATTTTCAAGGAAAAAAAAATATCCTAAAGAGAGGAGTAGCATGTTGACAAAAACATTCTCATGAGAGGTATTAGCAAAGGCCAATGTTGTTTTGAGGGGAAGGACAAGGCATTCCTTTGAAGATTCTTACTATATGCATGGATTTTGTTGGAGAAGGCACTATTTTAATAGATGCAAATATGTAATCCCTGCTTAAAGGAACGTACCACTAAAGACAATATAAACAAAGATTCTATGCAGACTGCTGTTTTAAGTTAGGTGTAACAATCATACAACCAATACTTCAAAAAGGAATCCAACAACAATTTATGTTCTATGTTGCTTTCAACACAAAAAATACAGAATAAAGTCACGATCAAAAACTGCACTTAGAGTGTATGTACATAGACTTATGTATAGGTAGTACATCTGGGCTTGCTTTTTAGTTTTCTTCCTTAAATAACTTTGAAATTAAATAAGTTGGTTTTTTTTTTCAGCTGTGAGAATCCTTCAATAAAAACTTGAGAAACTTGTAATTTTTCTCCAGCAACAGTGTCTTCAAATCCAATCACAACAAACAGCTGTAGCCTGAAAGCAGCCACTCAGCACCTGCCTCCTGCTCCCCTTCACTACTAGTAAGACTTCTTGCTCTGTGCTTCTCTTGCTTCTGAGAACGTGACACAAACTCACACTTACCTGTTGTTGTGACTCCTGGAATGGTTTGTGCAGCTAGAAATAGCTCATCTATGGGATCCACGAGATGTTTAATGTTAACTTTCCGGGCATTGTAATAATTGCCATCAGCAGCCATCCCAGCACGCTCTATTGCTACCAGGTGATCAAATCTGGTTAGAGGTGAGTGAAAAAACAGTGGGAAAAAGTCAAAGCTGTGATTTTCGCATGAAAAATACTTCTGTTGGCTGCTTGTGCTTGGTTCTACTTTCTGACCATTTGGGATTCAAGGTAAAACTTGGATACTCTTTTGTTATTTCTGAATATAGCTGTCTATGGGGTTTTTTTCAAAGGTTAGTTTATGGTTTTTTTAATAGCTTTAGTGCAGCTCCCCAAACCACATTTGCTACCAAGAAATGGAGAAGTTCCTGCAATCCTCCTAGCCAGCAATCATTTGGGTTAGCCATCTGGCCTGGCTCTGTGTCACATTAAAGCAGATGGTATCTTGAAAAATATTAGTCTCTGTAAGCATATTCAAAGAAAGCAAAAAAGTGGAAAATTAATGATCATCTAAATCCTTGTTAGTGCAAATATATTCTCTGCATAAAGTACATTGCTTGACAAATATGCATCTGTTTCTAGTCAGGCAATGTTTGGGTTTGGGTCTTCAGATTTGGGGGATTTATTTTTTAAGTCCATGGCTGTTTTGCTGGTTATGAAAGTAGGCAGATGTACTGCAGCTGTCCTACTTTTGAAATAGAGCTATAGTACTCAGTTCTGCTGAGTAGAACTAGGTATGTTAGAATTAAGTTATTTTCCTTCTGTTTCTCCAGTTTTACTGTTAAGAGGTTACTAATTCTGCTGAATTTCTTAATGTTCTTGTGGGTGGGTATCTAGAGTGATTTCAGAGACCTTTATCAGGTTAGTTGTATACTTCAAAAAAATACTTACTTCAGCTTTTTGGGACTAAGGGAACAATTTAAATAGAATCTCCCTGTACTTTCATTAAGCATAGCTATTAAAGACCTTTTTAAAACAACACACAAAAAATTAAGACAGTATCATGCATACTATTACAGTACACACTAACCTGTGGAAAGAAATGGGAATTCAATAAGTTAATGAAGCAAATACCAGGGTGAAGGACCTTTTTATTAAAGAATGCAAACTGAGGGCAATACATTAAAATACGTTACATGGAAAGATCAATAAAAATTAGCAATGTATGCCTACTTCAAGGAAATATAAATTGCATGCTAAGTAATGAAATGAGCATACAGTTACTTAGCAAATTCTCCAGTGCATTAACCCTAATTACAAACACATGCCATTTTATTAAGTCAGACAGATTCCCTAGCTGTCAGACTAGAGCTAAATCTCTAGAAAATGCTTTTCCACAGCTCTTTTCTTAGCTCTTTCACTGACTTTGAAAAATACTTTTTGATCTTCTCACTGATTTAAAATTTGGTAAAATAATATATAGTGTGTGTATATATATTTATAGATTAACAGCTGAAAATATTTTAGAATTTTTTAAGGGAAAAGAACTATTGCTATATGAAGCATTGTTTCTTTTTTTGTACTCCAGAAGTGCATAATTGCAGAATAATGGGGAATTCTGTACTCTGTGTATGCTACAATAACAGTGTTTGGCTTCAAAGTTTGTTCTGTGCATTCAAAGTCTTAAGGATTTACTTGCAGCCATTGTGCCTTCTTAGACCATGGTCCTTATTATAATTTGGCACAGTGGAGGTGTGACCCATTCTCAAAAACTGAATACACATACCTAGGTTTTCCAGGATTCCCATTCTCGCACAAAAACATTAAAGCTGAATCAGCACTTTCCCTTTGATAACTCAATAGAGGGATGGGCTTCTTCAGGATTCCTACAGGAAAGCAAAATGAAATTCAAATACTACATACTTTTTTCCCCATGTATCTTTGAGTAACTCAAAAAAAAAACAAAGCAAAATTGCTAGAACAGTAAGAATTCAAGGTCTTTACACAGTTCTTGATGAGCTCCCTATATCCTTACTTTAATTTAAACTTGTTTAGATGTAAATGCTGTTAAATGGGACATTGAAGTAGAAAACAGGTCTACAAGAATAAGAGCAGACATCCAGAATTTATCACAAGCAACTCATCCAGAATTGATCGGTATCCAGACATGTACATATGAACTTGATGCCAGCTAGGTTAACAAAATGTCATCGTGGCAATGATGAGCAGAGCTTAGAGGATGAATTCTGATTCATTCTCTGGGAAAAAAATGTCCTGTACTAAGTGACAGATTAAAACTGAAGAAAACCTTGGCTCAAATTAGCAAGATAAAAAACTGAAAAACCCATGTCTCTTACCTAGTTGAACAGCTTCTTCAATAATCTTTTTATTCAGATCCATGGCTCTCTGATCTGTAACTATGGCAACCTGTTTCTCCAAGGCCTGCAGCATAGCTGCGATGGCAAGGGCTCCCGGGGGGCCGTCGTTCTCCTCGGGTGGCTGGTGTGTGAAGTGGGTGGGAAATCCCGTTGTTATCAGCACGGAGCTGGCGTGGGACATGGCCAGGCAGGCCCTGAGCAGCTCACCCTGGCGCCACAGGTGCGTTATACCCCGCTCTCCTAGACAAGGCGTTTTACAGAGAGCAGGACACTTCAATGTATCACTCTGCTTTTCAAGTTTCCCTCTGGGTGAAAGTACATACTTTAGTGACATAAAATGGGTTAAAAAAAAAAAGAGAGAAAAACCTCTGGTCAGGGCAGGAATTGGGGTCATTTCCTCAGGAAACCTAAGATCTAGGATATGAGTAATGAAGATAATGGGTTGTGCTTCCAGGTTAAGAATGTCAGCTTTTGAAAATTATTATACCTAGCATTTCTAGGTATAAGTGTAAATAGCTTTTTCCAAGAGCTTATTGAATATTGTTGTCTTTCCTTTGGCCCTCTGTTTTCCTTTGACAGTCCTGCTAGACCATGTTTAGCTACTGAAGCTAGATTGCAACTCAGGCATCCCAGACCTTACAGAAGTTCTGATGCAGACTTCAGATGTGTAAACTTTTGTTTTGTCTCTATTTAACTCCATCCTATTCAGGAAGAGCTAATTCCCAAGTAAATTTCACTTAATGAAATTATTAACCTCAGAAGTGAGGTTTCAGAGACATTGTGAGTTTCCTGGGGACTTCATAAACTCAATTAATCCAGTGGTACCCAGGTGACTACTACAAGCTCTTGTAACACTTCATGTAGCAGAGAACCACGTTATCAGACCTTGAGAAATAGGTGAATATTAACAGAAGTGGGCCAGTCCATAAATAGGAAACACTATTATCTGTGTATGGCTTTCATTGTTCAAACACTTCCTATCCCATGTTCCTTCCCTGTCACTTGGAAAAAAGTTCACAGCTCAGTTCTTTCGATTTGCTAGTTAGTACTCAACAAAACCATGAGTACCAGTATGATGGGCTTATAGAGATAAGTCTTCACTGGTATTTTCCAATCTCATCATAGATTCATCCTTCTTGCTCCCCTCTCTCCTATATTTTCCTCTTTTTGTCCTCAATTTCCCCTTTGGCATCTCTCCCTCTGTTCCTCCTAAATAACACACAGGCAATACACAGATAATGGATAGAGAAAAAGGTTCAGGAAACTTAAAGTTACATAAGCAGAATATAAGTCTCTGAAAAGTGGGGTATATTAACTGAGACAAAGTACTGTACTCTCCTTTAGCAATATAATGAGCTAACTTTTAAGTTAGGTCCTGTATTTCTGCAGAGCATGGCATTGTGCCAACCCAGCTCCAGAGAGTGGGAAAGGAGAGGCCTTGTGAGTAAAAATAAACAGACCCAAATGGATGCACACAGCCCAAGCCCGGAGCTTGGGAGTGCTGGGCGTAAGCTGTTTTCCACTACTGCCTACAGAGGATTTCAGAAAATTTATGGCACACTGAGCTCAGACTTTACAGCGGCCAAAGCAGACTAACTCAGTGTGTATTTTAGGAATGGCTGCACTACTCAGTTTGCCTTTACTTCCCTCTCTCCTTGCACACACAGGCAGCCCCACAGCTCAACCTTCTTTGGTGACCTAGTCACTTTGGTCCATCATACAACACCGATGGATATGTCAGCAGAAATGAATACAATTCCACCCATCAGAGAGCAGTGTTTGAAAAACACATGCAATTACTAGAGTTTTCTGGTAGGACCACAGTAGTCATGAATATATGTAAAGAAATGTGCTATTTACTCCATAGTGAATACCCACGTAGCTGCTACCAGCAAGCTGAGGTGCCCTGTACTTCATATAACAATTTCAGTTTTACTCAGTAACAGTTCTTATGCCCTGTGGACTCTCCAGTCTGCTTCTGTGTACTTTGGGAGCATAGAGTCACCAAGATCAGATATTCCACTGTCCACAATGAATGATTTTGGCCAGACTCTGATATTGACTACAGTAACAGAAAATATAAGACCTAGTTATTTAAACTCACTGTATTCCATCAAGAATTCTTAAAATCATCTTCAGATTCTTGCTGTGTTCTTGAATTTAGAATGTCTAAAAAGGCTGGATAGGTGGTATCTACTCCATAACAAACCCATTAAAGGGAGACAGTTTTTGTTAATACCTGGATCTATTCCAATCAGGGTCTCTAGAGTCTTTATCTTTTGGGCTGCTTCTGCTGACACAATGCTGAAATGCAGAGGGTCTTGAGAGATGCAGTGGACCTGTGGGACTCCTCCTAAGGATCTGACATTGTCATTCTTTAGGTCGGTAATGAACATGCAGCCAGGAGAATGAGTAAAAGCTAACGGAGCCCCTAAAATAAACGAAAAACCTTCAGTTAAATGTTATTATTGCAATGTAACAGATCATAGGGATGATAACATTTCAAAAACATAACTTAATATAACAACAGAATCCCTGCCTGATGACACTTACAAAAACAGGTGATATTTTAAGTTACATTGGAGCAATTTGAGAAAGAAATGTATACATGTAGATCTGAAAATGTTTTCACTTTTAAAAAGCTCATGTGGGTAGCTGAGATCAGGTTTTTCCCCAATGTCTGCTTTGGTCTAAACTTGAGGCAACCTAAGAATGGAACTGTGGTACTCTTCCAAAAGATCTGTTGTGATGGTGTTTGTCTTCCCAAGTCACCATTATCTGTGACGGGTCCCTACTCTCCTGGAGATGGCTGAACACCTGCCTGCCCATGGGAAGCAGTGAAAAAATTCTCTATTTTGCTCTGTTTGCATGCATGGTTTTTGGCTTCCCTATGAAACAGTCTTTATCTCAACTCCTGAGTTTTGCAGTTTTCACCCTTCCAATTCTCTCCCTGATCCTACTGGCTGGGGTTAAACCATGGCAATTTAGACTGGCAAGGAGTAACGACAAAAGTGGACCAGTAAGCGTTAGCAAAGGAAATATGAGTAGCCTGTAAAACCCTGGAGATAAATAAGCTTCTTTAGACCTGACAGCATAGTGGCTTCCTAAGCTGAAAATATTTTCTGTCTTTATAGTGAGTCCAGAAGTCCGAACCTAAGTAATGCTTGATTTGGCAAAAATTAGGTACGTTGTTAGGTAAATCATAACTGGTACACTTAAACAAGCAAAACTTTCTCTGTTAGGAGGGTGAAAATGGAGAAGATGTTTCTTTACTAAGTACATATGTGCTTGGTTTGAGCTACATCTGTTGAGACTCTGTAGCTAGCAGTTTAAAGCACCTGGGGAACATGATTGTTGAGGTTTACTATACCTCACCAAACCCTGTGAGCAGACAGTTTTTTGTGACAAGCTAGCAGATTCATCTACAGTATGGGTACTGGTGGTGTGACAGATTTTAAACTTCCTAGTTGAGAAAGTAGCACAGCAAAATAAAAACTATCCAAAAATCTCCTGGAATGTACTAATGACAACTGGTTTTAATATAGAAAATGGAGAAATAAACAAAAGTGAAAGTCTGTTCTAGGCAAGGGCAGGATAGACAGCTACTTGTGCAACAGATTGGAGAGACATTGGCAAATTTTTGTCTCTTTTCCCTACAACAAGGATGCATGAGGAAGATGAACAGGTTTGCTGAAGAATCCAGGAAAGAGTAGGATTTTCAGCATAGATTTGGGACTGGAGAAAAGAGATTGTATGTAAGAAAGTGCAAGAAGATGCCTTTTAGAAGTGAACATATTAGAGCAGGTGTTGAGAGTTCAGATAAACATCTATAAGAAATCACAAGGATCCTGCAAGGAGAGAAGTACAAAGCAGATGACCTCTCAGGGTTCTCCCAAATATATTGCCTATGATTATTAAGCTTCTTTTTCAGTAAAAATGAAAATACAGTATTTCATTCCACGCTAGTGACTTAGAGAAGTATATAATACTGTTACTATGGTTTTGTTGCATTTTCTTGCCCTTTGTGTTGCATAAATGACTGCACACAGTGCAGAAGAAAAAGTTTCATTTATGTAAAGTGCCTCACATTTACTTAATTTTGGAGAAAACTATAAGCTCAACATTCTCCATGAGACACTTCAGAACCCTTTTCCATGTCAATCAATTTGCTAGCTCTTGACAACATTTTGGAAAGATTTCTGGCTTCTCTTTTTTTTTCCTTCTCTTTTTTTCTTTTTCCTTTACTATTGCTTTACTTCAATGTTGTATAAAATAATATTTTAAAAGGAAGAAGCTTAAAAATTAATGCCTTTAAACTTCTTCTTTCTATAATGCTTAAAAAGATGTTTTGATGTTCCCAGAGCTGTAGATTTAAACATTTAAAATACACAAAAGTGGTGAAATTTCAGTAAGAATTTTCTTTAAAGTAGACCTGTATTTCACAACAAAAACTCTCCTGCCAAAGACTTTTTGTTGTTTGGGCTGGTTTTTATCTCCTCCTAAAATCAAGCCTGCTAATCAGCCAATTCAGTCTCCTTTTAAAAAAAATAAAATAAAATAGAGAGAGAGAGAGAAAAGAGATTGAGGGATAATTTAAAGAAAATCTCTAAGCAGCACATACTGCAGTTGATAATTGCTTCTACTCCTGTTACTCCACAGGCCCAAAACACTGGAATATCACCAGGGTGAAGGTGAACTGGATCTCCATAGTCTGGTTTGGAAAGATCTTGTATTCCCAGCAGACCTGGAATTGATAAAAAATGAATCATGAGCAATTCTAATTAAGCAGTCATACTGCAAAGCTGGGGGGTGAACCCCAAACATCATTCAAGGACACTGAGTTAAGAGTTCAAGAGTGTCAAGTCCCCCTAAAGTAGAATACTTAGTTTGCCTTTGAATGCACATCCTCAGAGCCTGAACTGACTCGATTTCCCTTTTTTTTGTACTCAATAACTCCAGTAAAAATGTATTTTCCTTATTTCTGCAACAAAATGCAAGTTAGACATCTATGCTGAATTTCCAAGATAATATAAATCTTCTGGATCAACAGAAGAATTCTATTCATAGCACTGGCAAACAAGAATTAATGCTTGCAATGCAAAATGAGTTCTTTCTAGAACACATTTTCTACTACATTAACTACCTACATCCTTTAGCTAGAGAAATTATCAATCTCTCTTTTCCTCTCTGTCTTAGATAAATACATCTCACTCTTAGCTGCCTTTCACTAAATTGTCTTTTGCTTTATTCTAACACCTACTTGTAATAATCTAGGTCATTCTAAGCACTTGCTATCTTCCCTTGGTTTTAAATTCTTCAGATGCTTTAATATACCATTCTCTTTTCTGAAATTAGTTTACATAATCTGTATATATGTTAATTTACTCTTTTGTAATGACTTACTACTAGTTTGTCAGGCTTAAGTACTCAGATATGCTACTCAAGTACGTCACTGGAGTGTTGTGTGAACCAATGACATCTTCTTCCATGCCCTGCACTGGGATCCTTCCGTGTACGAAGCCCATGATTACCAAACTTCTGACAGTAGGGGGAAATTATTGCAATCTATCTTCATATTACAGATGTTTGTTTGGTTTTGTTCTTCTTCAAATAGCCTCCTGTCCTATTTTTTTTTCATTTTTGTTCAAACTAGATTTAAAAAAAAATCTTGTCATATTTCTATTCATTTTGTCTTAAGTGTTGTGCTTATTGTATGCTATTTCAGTATTTTTTAAAATAATGCAGTATTTACTTTCACATTCAACCACTAAGACACAAAATGCCTCCACACATACTTCTCCCCATGCTGTCAGTCATTGCTATCCTGTCACTGGAATCTCTGACAGCAAGAAAGTATTCACATATAAATGAAACTGCACATATTTCAGAAAAATGTGATTACACTTTTTACCAAAACCACCCCTGCCAGATAACTTGTCTACATCCAACAACTATCTTTTATCTGAGAAATCTGTGTGTTCAGCTCACTCAAAACCTTTTTTCTTTCTTCCTTTTTCCTTTTATATTCAGGTTTGTGACCGTTAGAAAAGATCAAAACAGATTTAGTGGTGCAGGTATTTCAGTCCTACCACTTCCCATGCCTTCCCCCTTCACTTGTATACACAGTCAGGTGCATGCAGAAAGAGAAACGAAGAGCACTGACCAGGGTCACCTATATGAATCGGTGCTCCATGGGCATCTTTTAATTCAGATGTTGCTAGCACAGCTGCTTCCAACTTGCTTTCAGGAATAGGTCTCATTGTGACTACTAAGTTGCAGTGAAACATAGAAATGCTGTAGCAAGGCACAGATGTCTGGCAGTTCAAAATAATCCAGTGTTAGGAGAAATACTGAACAATACTTCTAAAATGTTAGAATAAATAAATCTAAATCTTTGTGCTGTACTTGAGTTTAGAAAGGCTGCGTTCTAACACTCATTTTAAATCCTTTTGAAAAAAATTCCTGGGATCCTGTATTTTTTTCTTTTAAGATTCCGTAATTTAGCTCCATCATATAGATCACTAAAATTTTCAACTTAATGCATCCTTTGTTTTGGTGCACACAGCAAGATGAGCTCAGTATGTTGAATATTGTCTGAAAACAATGATGTGTTCCCTCTACAAAAGGTGAAAAAGCTAATAGAAAATTAAGGCACACCTGCAAATCTACTTGGACTGAATCTATCCCCTGTAGTTGAATACAGTGCCCTGTAACATGCCAGGGTCAGCAACTGCTGATGGCAGTACCCACTTGTGCAGAAGCTGCATGACAGCATACATACATATATTTCATGCCTGTACAAAGGCTCTATGGAATTCATCATCTTCACCAACTGGGATGCTGAGGCACCTTTTCTATTTAGAAAGAAAGCAGGTCAGCTTTCTAGGAAAAAATGTCAGATATCTGAGTTGCAGTTGAACATAAACAAGACATACAGAGAGCTAGAGCTGTCGAGAAAACGCTTATTTAAAGCCTTTATAATGATAATAATAATCACACCTGTCACTGAAGAAACACACTGTGCAGTTCTTCATAGCATTAATGTGCTATGAACTATAAAATTTTCCTAATTCTGAAATTCTAGAAGCAGATACATAGCTGTATTTTTTTTTCTTTAAGGTTGGTAGAAAGACTCATGTATGAGATACGGTTGCATCTTCATTTTGACCAGGAGCATAGCATAGATTGTGTAATGATAACATTGGAAACAACAATAACCTTTCTCCAGTAGCACAGCATCTGAACTAAATGTTCTTAGTATAAAGGGGTTTATATACTGCAGCCAGAATTACTCTAAGACTTCTGTTAAAAGTAGTTGGGGTGTACACTAAAATGTACACCACAAACTTTTTGAGTACAGTCATAACTTTCAGTGCTATGGTAGACACCTCAAGTCTTTGGTAACATTTTGTGGCCCAGAGGCCTGGGTTTGTAGTAATCGTGCAGAAAGGCTCTACTGTCACAGGAAAAATCCAGATTGTGGCTGTCACACAGAAGAAACCCCTATTGTCATGGTTTACAAAAGGAATACGCCTACTGCAAACAGGAGCTGTATGGAGAGGAAGACATAAAGACATGGTCAGAACAGTGCATGGATCATTGGGTGAAACAGAGAGGGCAAACCAGACCAGAATCTACATGAAATGGCTGCCACAGGAAATGGGAAAAGCTTTGTCACAAAAAAAGAATAAAAAAGGATATTGTCCTTGCACTGAACTGAGGCTGGGAATATTTTACCCTGCATTTTCATGTGCTCCACACTAGCAAATGCCTTAAGTTACTGTGTAGGTAGGGAAAAAAAGTTCTGATTTGAACAATAGGTATATGCATCTAATCTGAATATGGACAAAACTCACAGGCAAAATTACAACAAAGATTATGTACTTACTTTGTACATGCTTACATTACATTTTTGCTCAACGTTTCTGATAGGAATGCCAGCTTTTTGGACTGCTTTTTCAAAAGAGAAGCTGCAGCCTAAATAAAAAGTCACCATGTCCTTGAGTTGTTCAGAATACTCCTTAAGGCTTTTCAGTGATCCAGTACAAGCTCCGTGCTCATATTTTCTGTACTGTGGGCAGTCAGTTCTAGTGAAATAAGAAGTTAGCACAGCTTTGTCACATTTTTTGAAAACAAGGTGAATTGGTTGAATTGGCACAAACCCAGTGTGAAACCACAAGATAGAGCCTGCTTTATCCATTTTGTTCTTTCTGACTAATAACGAAACAAACACAGGCAAAACCCCCAGAACATCTTATTCTGCACAAAATCAAGCTGGCAGGCAGAATGTTAGTTGGAGATTTTTTAGGTTTTATAGGTAAAGGCCCCTTATATGTATCTTGTCTCAGGCTTTCAAAAATGAGGAAGCTGGTTTAAACCTTGTTTTTAGTGTTTACCATAGGAGTATATCTTTCAAATTTCAGAGACTCTACAAGTATCATCCAGACACCATGGCCATGTTTCTAGTAAATAAAAGAAATATAAAACCCTATTATTGAATTCTACTGGCTCAGATGGCAAAATATTTAAAAATTACACAAAATTTCACCTTTAGATTAGATAAATACTTGTATTACTGACAATTATTATAACATGTGGCTTAAGAACAAGATAATCAGGCTGTTATACATGGTTTTCACTCAAAGGTATAACTCCAAGAAAAGAACATTGTTCAAAATATTCAACAGTGTAACCAGGCTGTTTCCTCAAATCCTCCTAATCACCACCAGCATTCACTTCAGAATACTGGCCAGCAGAGTTGGTCTGTAGTTACCTGATATCAGAATCACTACTCAGGGAAGGACATTTCCAGTCACCTGGTTGACTTCTGTACAGCAGTGGCAGGGGTCCATCATTTGCATGGCAGAACTTCTCAAAATCATCAGCCAGGGACTTGTGCAAAATCACAACATTGGCCTGTTTATAGCCTTAAATTGTGGAAGGTAGGAATGGCTGGTTATTAATTGATCTTTTTGTTCGTGAAACAATGACTTCTCTGTATGAATTTCTTTAGATGGTTTATAAAAATTACCTGAAGGAAATTTTTGATTCAAAACTCCATAATTAGATCAAACTTCTTGAAATGTTTTAAAAATCATAGCTAGGCCTACTCTATATGTGAAGCCATTCACAGCTAAAACAGTTGGCAGGCATGGGTAGTGGCAGAATATGAAGACACCATAATTAATAAACATTTCTATTAATTTACATATAAACTTTTTTTTTTTTCCTAACGGGGGACATTAGTCCTCTGTAGGAATATGCTATTTTTGCAAATGTTAACTCAGAGCCAAAGAAAGGCTATCACATACCACACTTAATTATTTTTCACCACACCAAGATACAAATCAATCCTAAAGTAATCTCCTGGTATCTTGATATTTGTAGCACATTGTTTAAAATTTCTTGGCTAAGGAATTTTAATGTGGGCTGCAATTAAACAAATATGATTACAGCTCAGGAATAAACTCTTGACTGTCCACTGAATGGCAGTAATTCCTAATTAAAATTCTAATTTAATTTCTAATTTAAAAAAACCAAACTAAAATAAACAGAACTGCTACACTTTCTTCACTTGGAAACAGCTTTGATTTAAAAGGTTCTTGACTACTGCTATGAAATAGCTTCTAAAGACATTAACATTTTTGCAATGAGTACCACTGAAGAAATGTCCCGTTCATTTATTGAGCAAAAATTTATTTTCTTAACAGTAGTAGTTAATACCAATGCCATTTAAACTTTCCTACATGGAAATATCAACCGTTCAAATAATGGGGAGAAATTTGGAGTACACCTGGTCTGGGGTATATAAATCCAGCAATTAACAATCCCTGAATTCTGTACCCATACTCTCTTGAAGAGTTATTACTGTCTGATATCAGGCAGGCGAGTAGGAGGCTGCACAGTAGCACTCACTTTCTCAAATACTGCAGTAGTCTGTCATCAAAGAGGCAATAATTTAGTTGAAATCAATGAGCTTCCTTCAAAGGCTGTAGAAAATAAGCCAAATCTTACTCTTGACTAAAGCTAACAAAGAAATCCAAAGAGAATTCTATTCCTGATGGAAAAATGCAAAGCAAAGGCTGAGGTAAGCATGCATTTGCATACTGAATTTGTCCACAAACTGTTCTCTTGGGAGTAGTCAGCACAAAAATGCATTTTATTACTAGCAAAAGTTTCTAAATACAGAAAGAGATTCTTGCTAAATACAGAAAAATATTCTTGCTAAATAAACATACTATATTAACCACTGAATAAAACATTAAGTTACCCCTCAATTTCATTCCCTGCCATCCATGAGAAATCCACAGGCACTTTCTGCTTTGCTGGTTATATTAATGAGTTCTTAAAATTATCGGTTTAGTCAGGGCATTCAACTGCCAACACTGAATTTCACATACTAGTTACAGTTGACAGGCTGAATCTTCAGGCAAATGCCTCATAAACTCAGGAAGCTTCATTATAACACTTTGAGAACTTCATTGCTCCTCCTGATAGCTATCCTTACTTTTTGTATACTTTTTGTATGTATGGATACATACACCACATCTCCTGATGGATTCTCTTGCACTATGCAGCAATCATTACAAATGTATTCACAAGCAATGGCAGTGGGGCTGGATGTGCTGACCAACCCAGGCATTGATTCAACACACTCATGTCCCAGTTCAAAGAAGTTTAGAAAGAGCTTTTAACTTCTGTGGTGAATGACAAGGAGGATAGTAAGAAAGAATTGGAAAGCAACAACATAAAACAATTTATTACAATTTCATATAATACAGCTCTTTGTTCATGAACTTGTTTTGTATGTCAACAATGCTTCTAAAAATGTTAGAACTAATATATTTAAAACTACTGCAGCAATAAATTCACTTAAAAATTCATCTGGGGCAAACTGCAAATTATTAACATTATAAAATGTCTTCCATTAGTATTTTTCAACTTAAGAACTGATAGAAAAGAAAATCACAATTTCAAGACTCACTGTGGTTCTAAAAAATGACCTTTAACATATTTTATAGTAGTGCTACTATTGTACATACAGCTTTGTTGATCAGCTATTTGCCGTGGTATTTCTGTTTATGTTATTTTTTAAAGTTGATCAGAACAATGACAGACTTGTCTGCTTCTGTAAAAGTCCAGCTATGAGAGCCAAGACAGAAATCAGTCTTCCAGAATGCATTCAGTTATCTGAGTATAAAACTAATATTTCCCTCCCCCTTATAATTCCCAGCTTTGCTGACCCAGTAATCTTCACCTTCTGCAAAAAATGAAGCAGAAAATCACTCCTGTAACAACATGTCTCTAATTCTTCCCCAAAGCATATCTGATGTGCTAAGTAAAGCAAGGTCTCTGTGAAGAAAATAGTAGGTCATCTTACAAATGTGATAATAACATGCAAGAAAACCCAGATTTGGTAAAAGATTTTTCAGCATCCATCATTTCTCAATGACAACTGGAAGCTGACGGGTGCACTGCAAACACTGAAAACAAAGTCCATGTACATTACTCAGGTAGGATGGTGTATATATCTGATATATCTTTATGATTTAAAAAACAGAGTCAGGTACTTACAATGTGATTTCAAAAACACCCAAGAATGTAAAATTTTATTTTTTTTTTACTTTGGTGCTTTTGATATTTCTTCAATCCTTTACAAACAAAAAACCACATAGTTTTGAATCTAAAATAGAATCACTTTGCACAGAGAGCTGTTAGGTTTACTTACCTTCTGCCATTCCAGAAGTATTACTAATACTGAGTCTGTTGGATCGAATTATTCCTCTTAGCACGTGGGGAAGGAGAGATTTCAAGCCTCCTGTCAAAAGCATATCTTCATTCTTAACAGAAAGATAATTATGAATTTAAACACAAAGTGCCTTTTCCCCCCTCCCATTTTAAATTCTGATTTTCTGGAGAACTTAGCTTACATTTCCTCCTCGTGTTCCACCAAAGTTATTACCACTGGGAAATTCTAAGTTGTAGCTCAAGAGGGAGATGAAATTCGAAGAGTTATTTCATTGATATTCTATGACTACATGCAAACTGAATCTTTCAACAAAGTAGCTGGAGACATGCACTTTAATATTTAGGATAAAACATAAAATGTTGCTGCCCTATAATGTAAGAAACATTTATTTCCTCCCTGATAAATATTAATTTTCTAGAGTATTCAGTTTTCCAAAAGTCATTGTAACTTTAAAGTTGTAAAGGCACAAGTGGATTAAGCTACCAGGATATAATCTATAATATTACTTCTCTGATCAAAATACTTTTAGACAATTAGCAAGGCAACCTTGTGGTAAAGAGAGAACTACATTCAGAAAGTGTCACTGTAATACATTTCACATGTATTATGGTTTTCAAATATTAATTATGCAGAAGTGAATACTCTTGTGGCTATTCTTCCACTGAGAAAGCATACACAGAGATGTTTAAGTCAGTTGTCACAAAATCTGGAGTAGGTACAGAAATAAGTTTCCTAATTACAATCAATATCTGCTTCTTTTTACTTCTTTTGAAGACTTAAAACGTCATTTTTCTGCAATCCAGACGAAATTCACACAAAGCTTTTCTCTCAGCCTGAAGTAGTAATAACTAAAAAGGATTTATTACATCACTATTAGGAAAAATAAGAGTTAAGTCTGACTAAAATAATAACTTGGCTGCATACGATTTTAACCTTGGTTACTTTTAGGTAAAGAAACTGAACTATCCTCCAATTAATTAAATTACCAATCTCCAAGTTCTTCTTTAATTCAGAACAAGCCATTCTTGATGTCATTCAAAAGAAGTAATAAATATGAGAGAAGCTGTGCTGCTCTTTTTAAAAGTTGTTACTAAATTAATATGTAATGAGATGTTACACCCTTCTAGCAAAAGTTAACTTTTCTGTTAAAGGTCTACAGTTTTTTTCTGTAACTATGATAGTACAAAGTTTCACTCTCACAATTGGGAGTTCAGTGGAATAGTGTGAAAATTTATACCTCTGAGCAATCATTCTGTAATTAACTTGAAGAGCAATCATATATTTTGACTGAAATGATACTTTTATCTTAGTCTGTCCAAAATGTTTCCCAGAGTTTGCAGAGCTCTGAAAGGTTAAGTTGGGTGCACTGAAATTAAAAGTAAACTTTGTCTCTATTCTTAATTCTGAAATCTTTATATAACATTGTCAGCCAAAAGAAAAGTCTTTTTTCTGAACTCTAACTTACTACTTTCTAGCTCTCTTTGCTGCTTTTACATTATCACTCTGTATGCTGTACAAAAATAGCCTTCATTACAAAATCATGAACAATTCCAAACACACACTTTAAAGACAAGAAGTTGGATATAGAGATGTCGCTGAGCACTAATTCAGGCCTATAAGCATAAATTTAAGATACACTGTTCTTACTGTAAAGAGAATTTCTAACACCAGTCTGGGAGGATTAATTCAAGAGATTTCAAACTAAATACAATGATCCTAATAAAACATTCTAGATGTGTTCATTAGATTCTTTCAGATAATTTTTCTATATTTCTGAGGATCTTTAAAACCATCTAAATAATCTGTAGGATTGATGGCCTCTACTGATGAACTGCTAGTTTACTTGGACTTGAAAGACAGTCCAAAGTTCAGAAAACTAGTCTGGAACAAAAGCTGTCTTTAGCTAAGTATTTTGTCACAAATGCCCTGTTCTGATGTTGGGAAAGCCTGATTGTCCTCTCATAAAGTGTGTGCCCAGCAGCAAAAATGAAAGTACCTAGGAGATTTTATCAGCAAACATTTAGGCCCCTAAAAGTTTTTGGTTCATATGACAGCACGTGGCTAACAAGCTACAGGACTATCAGTATATCAGTAATGCTGAAATGTCAGCTGTAGATACCATACTTGGCACTTGGGCCTGTTGCTCCTACTTGTGAATAAAGATATACTGTTGATAATGACTGGTTAGAAAGTGAATAACTTAAACACAAACTTAGTATAAGCACAGTGAGACAAGACTCACCTTCCTGTGGCGATTTTATATAGTAACAGAAAAAATTC
This sequence comes from Irena cyanogastra, assembly GCA_013397155.1. NCBI lineage: Eukaryota > Metazoa > Chordata > Aves > Passeriformes > Irenidae > Irena > Irena cyanogastra. The sequence continues at coordinate 154,236 of VWZV01005807.1, forward strand.
AATTTGATTAACATTCTGAGTTTTAACTTTAGATCACTGTATTTGCTGTACAGTATCTGCAATAGATTGTGCTGTTACTTTGTTTATTAATTACTAAATTTGCATAGACAATAAAACTGGTGAGATGCTCTCAGTAAAACCCAGCTTTTGCTATATGACTTTCCCACAAACAGTTGGAAATGCAGTATGCTATTTCTCTAAGCTAGGAGGCATAGTCAGGTTTAGATTCCCCAATGATCTCTAGAACTTCCTGAAAAATCGTTGGCGCTATCATGACCATGACATGTTTAGAATGACTGGGGAAAAGCATGGAGATAATTAGGATCTTAAAGCATCTCTTCCATTTCTTTCTGTCAGGATGCCTAATAAAGTGTACAGACTGACTTCATAGGGGCCTCAAGCAGCACTCTAAGTAAACAGTTTGAGACAGTGGTTAATCAGTTAGCAGAATCTGTGCCTTGGCAGAGGTTTCTTAATTCCTGTACTTTGTTCTGAGATAGTTTCAGATAATGATAGTATCAGTTACTTCACGGGAGTATGTTGGATCATGACACAAGCAAAGACAACATGCAACATGTTAAAAAGGCCTTAAGAGAAGAGGCTGACAGAGCTTGTAAGCTGGCTGTTGTGCCTGAGGGCATCCTATGTGGTGTCCCCCCAAAGAGCTCCTAAGAGCTGGCTTTCCAGTGTGTTGTCTTTAATGGAATGAACATTTAAAGCAGACCAGACAGAATCTTGTGTAAACAGCATTTGAAAATCAGGTCATTGACTGGCTGCATAATGACAAATTTCATACTTAAAGCACCCAGTCTGAAAAAAGACCTTGTTCTAAGTCATGCTGCTCCCATCAGACTCCCTGACTTTCAACACCAACAGACTAAAATAGTAAAGCTTCATAGCACTGAAGCATCAAGTTCATTCTTGAGGAACATTTTCTTAAACATCTGCTTCCACATTAGAAGCACAATAAACACTTTTCTCTCTAGAGTTTTCATGAAAGTTAAATGTATCTCGTGTGTATCTTGAGTTTTACATACTGAACATAAATGGATAAGTATTAAAATACATCGCTGTTTGAGACATTAAGATGGCACTTAGGCACTACTGATTTATGGGCACTACCATATCCTGAGCTGCACTTCCAGGTCTTGATGAAACTTCAAAGCTGGAAAGAGATGAAAATGATGTAGGGAGCTGTGTGATCACGCAGTGATGACAGTTTAGCTTATGCCAGATCAGTAGTTCAGAATAATGAATCAATTTCTCAGAAACAATATTGTATTGAAATGACATTATACTATAAAGATACATATAAATATTCAAGGAAAAAACCTCTCTTTGCATCAAAGTGGCAGTGAGGAAGTACAGTTTGCTTAAAGTACAGCAAAGTTTTGGTAAAAGTTCTAAATGTATATTGGGTCGGGCTTTAATAAGTAACATAAAATTGTTAGTTGATATCTTCATTCAGTAAATACTTGTGCAGCACCACTTCAGTGGAATTAAGCAGTTGCACACTATCTGATTAATTTGGCCCAGATGATTTTCAAAATACCTCATCATCAAGACAATAACAATTTTCAAGAAAGCCATATTTGGAGGGTGAATATTTTTTTATTAGAAATTGTGATCCCTGGTTGCCATATGAAGCTCTCAGTCACTAACCATTTCTACATGCTGTTCTCAGAGCACTAGTTGAATATTGGTGATTGAGGGCAATGCTGTGCTAATCTTTGCTGAGATGACTTGAACGGGACTGGTTCTAAGCCTCATATTGTAAAGAATATGCTCTACTTCCCCCAAACTCCACAACTCATGCAAGGAAAAAAGCAGGTTGAGAGGAAGACATGAAGCAAGAAAAATGTAGTTCCAGACAAGATTTAAAAAAGAGATTGCCCTGCATTTCAGATTACTTGCATGATGGACAGAGTAGCCTCTTTGCATCTTCCAGGCTATTCCTTATTTTCTTCCTCTTTGTCTACAGTGTGCCTTTATCTCTGCATCTTTTCCTCCCTGAGCTCAGACCCCTATCTCCATAACTCCACGCTGGGCTGACCTTTGTAGCACTTGCTTCCTTGGTTTGTCTCACTGCATCCTCTGGCAATATGGGAGTTTGGATGCCTTCTTTCTTTTCACTGTCTCTTTTTAATTTATATAGTTGATGTATCTCTCAGTTGTACCTTAACCTTTCAATTTTTAATCTTAAACGAGCTTTTTCTTTTCCTAGGGTGAGACAAAATAGTCTAACATCAGAACTCATAATATACAATAAATTCACAAATGTTTTCCCAGACTTGTAAGATGTAGACTTCTCTGACCCTACCTACACTCATAGGTGAATATATATCTATATCTATATTTTCCTTTTAATTTTATAGACAGGCTTGGCTTAAGTATAGCTTTTCTATTTCATTCTTAATTTCTGGCAGTAGAACCACCAACCACCCTTACAAAACTATGTATCTTATAAGATGCAGTTTATGAAGTGGTTTTGTGATTGGCAGAACAAAAGCTCTTTATAGAAAAAGAAGGAAGAGCAGTATGTGAAACATTTTCTACTGCCTTAGAGATTTCAAAATGAAAAAGTGAATCTGTAAATTTTGCAGATATTTAAATACGAACATAGATTCTTTACAGGCCCACATTGTAAATTATTCATTATCCAAGAAAATGGAAAAATGTCATTTAAGTGTCAGAGAGATTACACTTTGAGATGCAGTGGGTGGGTCCATACTGCTGTGCTAAACCACACCAGATAAAAACGAATCAAGAAATTATGTAATAACACAAAGGATTAAAACATTCTTCAGAAGTGTCAGTGTGACTACTTTGCCTTCACACATATCAAGTGAATTAATGAAATAGAAGTAAAAAAATAGCATTTTTGGGGTTTCAAAAATGGAACACATGAGAATACACAGGCTGTAAAAAGTATGGGTGGTAAGGGTAATAAACAGGCTTGAACACTGCAAAGTAGTTAACACTAATTTCTGGTGTTATGAATTACAGGTCTGTTTCTCCAGTGGCACTGATAGACTAATAAGAATATGGTTTAATGCAGCGTAATCTAGAGACTTGCTTGCAAGGAGCCCAAAGACTCTTACTAAATACAACCTTGCATTGCTCATATCACTTATGTCCTATTTTCAGTTTAAAGTTTGATGATAAGATTGGGTGGTGGCATGTACCGGATCATGGGCCAAAAAAGTGCAAGGGTCGCTCCTTAGAACTGCTGGGCACGGTTTTTAGATATTGTCACGCAGATACCTTACCCAGAGCTACTGCTGCACGAACAGGAACAGCAGAGTAACCTCAAACACGAGCCAGGCCATGGGCTGCCTTTGCCAAGACCTAATGGAAAGTAATCTAAACTAATTATAATCTAACAAACACTTTGTGTACTTTGCCTTGCCCTAGTATGAATATGGTTACAGAGGCTTGTTAACGTAAACACACTTTAAATGACCTGCTGTTTAATCATCAAGCTAATTGGAAATTCTGCCAGCAGACTTCTGTGAAAAGCACAAGCTTCTCTGAAAATTTAGTCAATTTGATTTTCCAACAGGGTCTCTCAGTTACACTTGTGATCTTTTATTTGAAGAATCAATTAACGATCCTTTTTCTTCCCATCTGCTATGAATCATTTCAAAGCACAGAAGATCTTTGTGTATCATTCCAAAAGAGGGGTGTGTTGCGTATTTTCAGACAGTAGCTCATCCAGCAAATTATTATTTAACTTTACATTTGAAATATAGGGTATTTGCGTTTGAAGTTTATAGACCTCTAAATGAGGGCTGCAAATAGAAATTTAAATTAGCTTCCATTAGTGTTCTGTCTGCTGCTTAAAGCAGTCAGCCTATACTTGAGATCCTGCAGATTATGTCAGGATGAGAAATTGATAGAATCAATGTGTCTTTGATGCAATCTTGCTTATTTGCAAAAAAGGTACACAACATCTAGTTTCTCTCAGTATATTAAGAACAAATAACAGAAAGCAATTACCAGTTTCAAAGCAGTCATTTCAGACAGCACTGTATGCTGCTGCGACCACTTCATTGGTATTACTTTACACTCAGCTTCTGCTCTGGAACAAAATAAATTGTTTCTCAGGTGGAGAAATATGGGCAAAGACTAGAGAATAGTTCACATCGGGCCTTGCCCTTGTATGGGTACAACCTATGCAAGATCCCAGTTGTTTGGCCTTTTTTATCCTGCAAAGGATGAGTCCTCATGACTTCACACACCCTTCCAACCCCTTGGGTCACATCCTAATACCCACATTCCTGCTTAATCACCTTACAAATACATATGACCAACAAGTTTTAGAACAGCCACCTCATTTACATACACTTTTGGCAAGACACAGTATACACCTAAGAGGAGACTAAGAAATTAATCAAGATTCAAAACTGCTACATTCATGCCTTGGACTTTGCAAACAGGAATACTCACCAGTAGCAAGAAGAGACTGCAAATGATCCACCAAAGGTTGTTTTCATATAAGATGACAAGAGACGGTCATTCAACTTCAAGAAACTGAAAAAAAACACAAAGGCATGAGGATGGTATTTAAATATTGTTTCCCAATCTATGCTGAGCTACAGATTTTAAGAATTGCTCCACAATTCTTTGGGTTGGGTCCAGATACTAGGTCTCTATCCTGGCCTCTTCTGGCACCAAGACTGTGCAAGAATGCAGGCTGACCTTGCTGCTGACCACCAGTGCCAGCCTCTCTCACGCCCCTGTGGCAGCACTGGCCAGCTAACACCGCACACAGCAGCCAAGGTGATGATGGGCACTGGCTGGAAAAAACTACCAAAGTGAGGGAAAGTTTTCTTTCTGGTCTTATTCAGAAGGAAGGAAAGAGGAAGTCCATAGGACAAAATACAGTGACTTGTACTGCTTTGTTGGCAAGGCAGCAGCCACAGGTGTTTGCTTTGATAAGAACATATGTCACCACCAAGGTTACACCAAATCACGTTATGCTCGGTCACAGGGCTGATGGGGTGCTCATTCCTACCAAGGAATTCCCTCTGAAGGTAAGCAGGTAAGTGATGTTCTGCTACTTACATATCATAAAAATAGAACCATGCTCCCAAAAAACATGCCATGCTTCTGCTGTCAGGTCTTTCAGGCTACCTCCAGGATTATGCCTTTTTTTTTTTGTTCATGTCTGCCAGCAGATGCTGTCACTGCACCCATCACTACTCACCAAACAATTCTCCTCAGCAATGGTCACTAAAGAAATTATTCCAGCCCATGTGTTTACACAAAGTTAGTGTCTTTGATATGTGGGTGTCTCAGTAGGCTGTGTGGGGGGGACTTCCAGTGAATTGTACCTCTCCAAACTACCAAGAACAAATATCTCTGCCTCCACACATACCTGTGATGAAGAGATATTAACTTTCATTGTTCCACTGCTTCCTTCAACTCCTAGACCAAGAAGTATTGGGAACAGCTCAAAAGGACAGAGCATAATTTCTCTGACGAACCTCCAGGCTTAAGTAGCGTTATATGGATAATCAGGTGAATCTGTGGCAGGATCTCCAAGAATACCTCACTGCAACTTTCAGGAGTAAGTATGGGGAAATTGCTGTTAGCAACTGTACTATGTGATAGCAAATGGTCTGCATTTGGACTGCTATTTTGTCTTGAAGCATCCACACTGGCCTCGTAATAAATGTTAATTTACATCAAGGACACCTGGACAATGCTGTTCTGCAGCATCCATTCTAACTTGAAATATTCCAAGTTATGGACAAATTATGGCTGCATTACTATGCTTTCATTAATGCATACCTGACAACTGTGGTATTATGTGGTGACTGTAGTTGTTATGATGATCTGGAAACTGCCTTCAATGGTCTGTTTGGTGCAGACACATTTGTCCTCTATCTGCAAGAGCTCAGGGTGTGCTTGACCAACACTTAGTACAGTAGGACAATGAGAAGGAATAGCAACAAGCAGCGGTATCTTTAATCAGACATATACTCTAAGGCTGAAAATATCACAGTCCTTTTGGAGAAGAGAGTGCTGCTTTGTCACTAGTGAAGATGCTCAAGCTCTGAAAACCACAGATGTTACATTTGGTAGACTGCATCACAGACCCCATAAATAATCAATGACAATCATCAGCATCCCTGAACTTGTGAACAAGAACTTGTAGAATGAATGAGCTATAATTCTGAACAGTCAAAGCTCCTTGTGGTGAGCCCAAATGAAGATCTCTGCATCACTCCTAACTCTTCTTCCCTGCCTATACAGAGAAAGTATGAAACTCTACAGCACGTGAACCTTTGAGGACCTCAGCTGCACAGTAATGTGAGTGATGGAAGACCTGGATGATGTAGCAGTTCAAGCAAGCTACACCAACCTGATTGTCCAGTCATCTGCAGGAATCAGGAATTAACTAATTTTGTAGGCAAGTGGCAATCACACTGACCATGGGAAGAGACCTGCAAGCGGTGTGTTGGTGCTGCAGAGTGCCAACTGGTGCCCTCACCATTTCTGAACTCGAAACAGTCATTCAAGACCAGTATATGATGCAATTACACTGGGCAACTGTCCTCATCCACCACAGCAACCCCTGGCAAAGCAGAGAATGTTACACCATTGTAGGGATATGCCCCTGTTCACAAGGTGACCAAGTTGTTCTTTGTCTGCTCAAAAAGGTAAAAAGCCCAGAAGTTTCTCTCCCAAATTTGCAGTAGAGACATCTCATAGGACCTTTGGGACTTCACCTCAGACCTGAGGCTGGCCAATTGGACTGAGGCCAAGAACTCCCACCTAAGCAATTCACTCGAAAAAGAAGAGAACAAAGGAACTAATTGCTTTTGTGGGGTGTTTTAGCAGGAGCAAGAACCTCTTGCACCTGGCTCAGGTTTTCTCTGTAAGAGTTTTGTTATTTTTGCCTTTTATTAAACATTTTTCTGTTTCCAACACTGCCTCAGAAGCCATCTTGCTATTTTTATGCCATTTCGAGTAGCTGGGCTATCTCAGTGAGATGGGTCCCCTTTGAGCTCATAAGACCTGGCTCAAAGAATATCCCATTTCACCATAGCCAGAGGCTGCCATAGTGCCTACTGCATAGGAGAAAGGTGGGCTTGAACTGAAGTATTGTGTTCTGAAAAGAAAACTCCCAATTACCTTACTTTTAAGGGCTGAAAGGATACAGGCCCTTACCAAACTGTCCTGGGCAGCCTGATTCCACAGCATGTGGATGTTTCTGACAGTCACTCTGTCATGGCAGCCTTGGGGCATCACTACTGGTGGCAGCAGCACCATGGCTGTGCAGCAAGTGCAAGGGAGCTACAGCTACAAATGCAACAAGGGAGAAGCTCAAGAGCTCTGCTCTGCTGTTGGTCCCAGCACAGACCACGTGAAGAACTTCTCATCTAAGTTTATGGTGACAGTTTAGATTGGGTATCGGTTGACTAAACGCTCTCATTCTGTAGCTATTCAGTGCCTTACACAATTATGCACAATGCACCACTGTGTCCAGTGCTGTTACAGCAGGCAGACTGAACATCTCAAACCACTGTGGTCATGAGCAGTATCAGCAAAGAGCTCAAAATGTTGAAAAAATGCAGTTACCTTTCTAGCTCATAGAGTTAATCCTGAACTTTTACTGCTTTTCCCTATGTTCCATGAATAGAGTAAGATCTGTACACGTATCATCCTCAAACCTTTTCTCAACATTAAAACTTCTTTTTAAAAAGGAGTTTGGTGCTAAAAAAGATGAGTCATAATGCTGCAGCATCAGTTAGCTGGCTTGAAAGGGATGCTGATGTCATAATTTTGATTTTCATTACCAAAGAACATGAAGGTAAGGGCTGAAAATGTTTTACACTTCTATCACCTCATTTTATATTTTAAAAATATAAATAAGCCATAGTGATTGGGATCTTGGTGGGTTCTAATTCAAAAATTGAGCCTGTATTTTGTATAGAAACAAGACAAAACAAAAGTTTAAGCTTTTACTAGTATTATATTTTTTTAGAGTTTTGTTCCCAGATATGGTAGATGTAAATATGCCTAAAACCTTACCACAGAGCTTACTCAAACCTCTAGTACTTCTATGAATATAAATAAAAGAGATAAGCAGATAATTAGTCCCATTGAGCTCAAGGACAGATGAAGTGCTTAAACATTTGCTGTATTGTACTTCAGCTGCATACATGTTTGCAGACAAGCCATATCCTATATGCAGAGCTACGTAAAGAAAGATGTGACAGAAAAGTTAGCATAAAGAGAGAAAAATATATAAGCAATACACTTGCTTTTTATAAACACATATGAAACAAGTAACAACCTTGATATAAGTTATAACTAGTACTGATGAACTATACAATTCAGAAATAAGGTTTAGCTCTGTTTTTGTCTGCTTAGCAACCATTGATCCTTCTTCCTGGTTTCTGTATACATGCCAGATAGGAGATTGTAATAACATATCTAAAATTCCATATTCCACATTTGGAATTTTATAGGACAAAGGATTATATGTTTAAACTGAAAGAGGGTAAGGTTAGGTTAGATATTGAGAAGAAATTCTTTCCTGAGAGGGTGGTGACTGACCCAGGTTGCCCATCTCTAGAAGTGTTCAAGGGCCAGTTTGAGATGGGCTTTGAGAAACTTGGTCTAGTTTCACTAGGAAGGTGTCCCTGCCCATGGCAGAGGGATTGGAACTAGATGATTTTCCAGGTCCCTTGCAATCCAAACCATTCTCTGATATTCCTACTTAGGAGGCACTTTTAAAGAGTAACCATTTTTCTTGGACTTTTTTTCACATATCTTATTATATATCCTAAGTATGGGGAGTGTGCTAAGTTTCAGTTTATTTTGTTTTCAAATGAGAAAAGACTCGTGGCTTGTTTGAGCATTAGTTTCTGATCTGGCAGAATTTTCCTCCTTCTCTGAAATGGATTTTCAATTTACATCATAGAGACTGAACAGTTTCATGGTACAGTTAATATGTACATAAAGTCCAAATAATTCAAAATATTATTAAAACAGTATTCTTCAGAAGATAGAATTAAAGCTACATCTAGCCCAGTATCCTGACTTTGACAGTGATCAATAATGCACACCCTAATGAAGAGCTCAAAAGCAGAGAAAACATTCACAAAATCTAGCTGGTTTATCCTTCCAGCATTTCATGACCTCTGGTTCAGAAACTTTGGAGCTAAGGGACGTTTCCTTGTTTGTAGAAGTTAATGTAAAAATTTATATCCAAGTGGACTTTATCCCATATAACTACAGCTTGCAGCATTTCATATGGATTTCATCAGCTACCTCCTAAATTACTTTACTTGGAAAACTAGATGCAACTGCTAAGAATTTTACATGGACAGTTTCATTAGGATTCCACTTTCAAAGCCAATACATTTAACAGTAACAAAACTGTCTTTGTATTAGAATGCAATCTATAAACACAGGCATTCCTTTAATCCTAATTCCATAAATATATTTCCTCTTGAGACAGGCATCTTACATGAGTGTTCCAGCAATTTTCACCAGTATCTCCTCCCAAAGAAGGGTCAGACTACACAGTATATGCAGTGAAAAAGACAAGACAAATCAAAAGCACTCAGTAGCTTGCATTAATGTGCTCCAAGTCTAAATGTACAATTAAAATAAAGCATTCACATTTGAAAAACAACTCTGAAAAGCTGTGGGGTTTGTCTCCAAAAGATTAGTCAAACATGTGTGATTTTGATTATGGGGGAAAGGGAGCAATGAGTTTGGTTCAAACCTAGACCTCTTTAGGTAGCTTCTCTTTTAATATAACTAGTACAAAGACACATTCTTTGGACCACCTGGAATTTCAAAGATGGAGTATATACAGAAACAGCATTTCTGGACAGAAAAAAATAAACTTACAGAATAGATAATCGTTCAGCTACTTGGAAATATAACCAAACAAAAATCATGTAGAGCAAGGTGTATTTTACCATATATTGCTGTATCCTAACTACGAGGAAGTATTTTTAATAATATGCAAAGACAGAAGAACATTATGATTTGAATACAGGACCAAGGTGTTTCTCATTACAGATTGAAAAAAGAAGACTTTAATCAGTTAAAAGGAAGACAAACAGGCACAGACGAACTGCTGTGATTTCCAGTCAGACTGACGGAGCAGTAGGAGACTGCTATTAAAAAAATAGTTACTACTACTAAAACATTTGAAGAGATGATGGTACCTAATGACTTTCAAACTCCATTCTCTACTGTCAGATTTCCCTAATGGAAATTTCTTTTCTACTCTCATAATACTTGTCTTTATAAATTAAGTGAGTTTGACACAGAAAGCTTGCTATACAAGGCTGATTTTGAATCTATTAAGCACTTCAAACTGTAGTTATATGAGATATACAATCATTGTGTCCATGGGAAAATTGTCAGAAGTCATGGAAGCTCACCAAAGCATTAAAATATAAGACTGGAAAGAAGCGAGACTTTCTTGCTAGACATCAAAGATATAGCTTACCAGAAGACATAGAAAAGAATATGAAACCATATATGAAAATTAAGAAATCTGTGTCCTTTGCATCAAACAACAACCTCGGTTCTCTCCCCACCCCTTCCCCACTTAGTGGAAAGTTTAAAAAGCAAGCATTCTGAGTAGATCCAGCTTCAGTTTGGTTAATATTATTCAATATTTCCCACTCCTTTTGAAGGAGGAAAATATTGTGACCTCTATTAGGTTTCAAAATTTAGGCAAAAAACAGTATATATATATATGTATATAAATAATAGATATTAATGTATATATTCATTCCACAGTTGATCACATAAAGCAAACTGTTCCCAATTAAACATTTATTTCAAGACTGCATAATTTAACAGAATAAAAGCCCAAAATGCATAACTTACAGTTCAAAGAACAGAATGATCAGTATGTGACTTTTCCACGGTTCCTAAGTGTACAAAAGAAAATATGTGAAATAAAGTGCATTAAGTGGGCATTGTTTAGGATATAAACTATGTATATTAAAAATAGCTATGAATATTAACAGAAATGCATCTAACTTCAGTGACCTTGGGTTCATGAGCTCTGCAGAAGCCAAGCACCTCAAATGTCTTTCTTAAAAATAAACAGGAATAGAGAGGATATCACACTTACAGATGGCTGATTTTGTACCTGATAGACACATACTTCTGATGGACAACCAATTTCTGACCTTTATAGTATTTATCAGCTTCAGTGAAGAAGTCTGTTTTCCCTGTTTACAGTTGTCTTCTAAGGGCTTTCATCATAGCACATTAATAAGAAATTTTGGGGGGCAGCTTTTTGTTGAGTCTGCATCTTGCTGAGCACGAAGTCTGTATTTTGCCCAGCCATAGCAAGGGCTCTTCAGTATTACTGCACTGTGATGTAATCTCTTATCTGCACTGAACACTTGTCCTGTTGGTAAAGCTGTATATTTTCAATTACAGATTGAAACTTCTGCTGAAAATGGCCTTGATACCACTTATAAAATAACATTTAGAATTAATTCAATAGATCTTTTCGTAATAAATCAGAATGCAGTCATAGCTTCTTTGAAACAACTTACGAATATTGGGGGTAATTTGATGGCTGGAATATTTATTGCATGAATATGTTGAGTTATTAGGTAGATGTAAGACAAGCAAATAATCAGGAAAGACCAGAGACAAGTTTCTCCAAAGTAAATAGATGAGGATTAGCAATGAACATTCTACAAACAAGGGACAGTATGATTATTAATAAAATGGATAGGCAGAATTTCTTTAAATGTTTTGGTTTTATGGTTATTCTAGAAAAGGCCCTGATTTAATAAGAGTATATGACTTCTATATTAGTCACATTTAAGAATCCCAACAGGAATAAAGTTGGGAAAATAAAGAGAAGTTGGGAGAATAAAGTTGTTTACAAAACCAAACAGAACAACCAAATCTGTAAGGCCAAAACAGATTAAATTGTAGCCCAAAACTTCAACTACCTAAGAGGATGCACTATGAAGCTTCAACATCGAGGGGTAAAAGCAATAATAGGAAGAGACAAGTGATGATGGGAGAGATGCTTAACGTCACCTTCAGCTGTGACAACAACATCCTTAACTCTGTAATTGAAGGCGAATGGATGTCACTGCTACCGTAGCAGAGGCAGGGAGTGGGGGGAAGGCTGCTCTCCTGGGGTGTGTGGGTGATGTGAAGGCATTTATTTCTGCAGACAAAGAGAGGCACTGGAAAGATTAGGCAACTGTTGTCTTAGAGGAGGCATGATTACTTTTACATGGCATATCCGAAGTCAGAAAGGGTACATAAAAGGCTACAGAAAACACGGGTACGGTCTGCCTTGAGACACAAGATTAAATAACGGATTAACACTTGCTGTTTGCCAAAGCAGTGAGACTCTGATGATTTCCTCAGAAATCCTCTCCATCTCCTCCTTATATATCCATCAAAGGATAGTGTTCAGGGACTGCAGTGGGTTCCTGTCCAAACTCAAATGATTTATAATTCTGTTGTTTTGGTACTTGTTATCCAAAAGTAATTATTTTATCTTATGCATAAACCAAGCCAGTACCTCCACTAATCACAGTGGATTAAGAAAAATAAAGAAAAATACTGTCACACAGTGGAAGAGTTCAATCAATTTGTTATCTAAAGAAGCAGGAATAGAATGGCAAGCATCTCACAGCTCACTATGACAAAAACCAAACTCTTGGGTGGGAGCATATTATAAGGCCACACCACTTTATAGATATATGTTTCTGTGCTGGTGTGAGAGACTGGAAGGATTGCTGGCTCGAAACCTCTCATGTGTGTATGGAAGAGGCAGGTCAGGCCTTTCCCTGGTGAGGCAGTGCCCAGCCCCTACACCTCGCTGGGCCTGTATCCCAGCCCCCCAGTGGCCACTAATCCCTGACACATCGGAGGCAACGCTCCACACCTGCCTTGGAGCTCCCAACCCAGCTGCTGAGTGACCAAATCACCGAAGTCCCACCTGGGGGAAAGGCCCAGGAAGGCCAAAGGATATTTAAGGCCAAACATGAGACAAATATGTCTTGACCTCCCTCCTCTTGGAGTTTCTATTAGTTGAACACTGCTGGAACCCAGGAGTTGGTAGCTATATTTGTTCTTTTCAGTATCTTTTCTTTCTTCTGATTCCCTCTTGTTAGAATTCTGAGTAACTTAAAATTGAATGTACTTTGAGTTTGCTAAGTTGAATGGGTGAAGTTAATGCTTTGGCAAGTGGTTATGTTGACTGAATGCTGCTCTAAACCTTTTGCCAAAGTTCTTTGATTTTCTAGAGTTGCCAGTAAAGTTTTTTTTGTTGATTTTTTAAGAATATCTTGTCCGTATTTCCCCCATGAATCTAACTCAAAGTACATGAACACCTATAAGCCCTGTTAAAAGTCTCATCAAGAGAGTTGTTTGGGGTCTTACAACTGGATTTAGCTGGGGTAGACTTAATTTTCTTCACAGTGGCTGGTATGGGGCTGAGTTTTGGATTTGGCTGAACACGGTGATGACAATAGAGATGTTTTTGTTATTGCTGAGCAGGGCTTGCACAGAGCCAAGGCCTTTTTCGCTCTTCCTACTGCCACGCTGCCAAGGAAATTAGAAGCGCATGGGAGGCTGGGGAGAGACACAGCCAGGGACAAGTGACCCAAACTGACCACAGGGATATTCTAGACCATATGGCATCATGTTCAGTATATAAAGTGGGTGAAAGAAGGAGGAAGGGGGGACACATTTGGAATGACAAATTTCATCTTCCCAAGTCACCATTACTTGTGATGGGGGTCTGCTCTTGTAGAGATGGCTGAACACCTGCCTGCCAATGGGAGGCAGTGAATTAATTCCTTATTTTGCTTTGCTTGTGTGTGTGGCTTCTGCTTTCTCTATTATATTGTCTCTATCTCAACCTATGGGTTTTCCAGCTTTTACTTTTCCAATTCTCTCCCTGAACCTGCTGGTTGAGCAGTGAGTGAGCAGGTGGTTGGGCTTGGCTGGAGTTAAAGCAAGACAGTTACTCAGAGAAGAAGTGATTTAATCAAAGTCATACACTAACTTCTCCGCATATTACAAGTAATTCTAAGAATCTGTGGCATTCGCCTCATCTGACTTCCAATTTGAAGATGCTTCTCACTAGAGCTGCAGGAAAGCAACATTGAGTTGAATGGGAAACAAATAATTTACAACAGTTTCTGTAATCAGTGTTGGGTCTGGAATAAAATCTGGTTGAACAGGATTGCATTCTTTTAAAAATGGAGAGAGATGTGTTACTAGTATAAATCTTTGTTAAAGCTCAAAAATTCTGCAGGGCAAGGGGGCTGAAATACCTCAGAGTTAATGGAATTATTTACACTGTCAATAATCTGCATTGCTGTCATGCTCCCCATCAATACACTAAGAAGCAGTCACAACAGAAAAGTAAGCCCGAATGTGACATGTTGTAAAAAAGAGGATGGCAAACCTCACTCTTAGCCAGGCTTAATAAATGGCAGCCAAAGGAAAACTGCTTAATGGGGCACTTATTTGCATAGAAGTCTTTAACACTTCAGAGAAAATGAAAATCCCAAGGAATTTACAAAAGGAGTGTAAAATGCCTTCTGACCAACTGGAGTTTGACATCCTCTTCAAAGACTGTCACAGCAAACACTTCAGATTAAAAAAGAAAAAAGATGTATTAAAACCGAGTGTTCTAACGTTTAAATAATCTAGGTTTCCCCTAGAAGTCCTCTACTTAAGAAAAATGAAAGAAATGAGGCTGTGCATGGATTATTGAAAGCTCAAAGAACTCCAAGTGCCTGGTGTGTAACCTCTACAGCAGATTATCTACAGTAAGTATTTTACTGGATATTTTTAGGTGGTGAAACTACTGCTTCATATTCTGGGTTTGCCTATGAAATAGGGACAGATGCAACAAAATCATGGAAGAAATAAAAGGTAACAATTCTTCACACTCTTTTGTTACTAAATCATTATGGGTCATCAGATGAAATTAACAAATGGCAAAGTCAAAGCAAATAAATGGAGGTCTTTATTCAGGGACTGCATTGTTGAACCACAGACTGTCATGACACTACACAGCTGCTCCACTCCAGCGGTGGAGAGAGCAATGCTGAGCTAGAGACTCAAGATGCAAACTAGGGTATCTAAATAAATCAGTATGGGATGGGAGAAATTTAAGAAAAACAGTAATGAAATTACAGAACTGCTTCAATACCAGTTACTTGTAAGCTCTGATCCCAGGTCACACCATTTACAGTGCCGGGGTCAATTATGCAGGTAAAGTTACAAACCCCCATCTTTTGGATGTATTGAAAATTTGTAATTCACTATCATAGTTTTTGTTACCTGATTCTTCACAATAATATCTAGGCCATGTTCATGGAAACATATTTATCTACTGGTTTTCTAATACATTTTAGTTTCTTTTTGTTCTTTAAGGGTAATCTTTCAAATCTTTCATAGAACATTTTTGTGGTCCTTTTAAAGGTGTTTTTAGTTGTAATGCTGCTTATATTAGATAATACTGTATTATATTATAAAGTGTTACAATACTCTATGTTAATATTATAATACTCTATGTTAAGAGGTGCCGTACAGTCACGTGATGCAGTACTTGAAACGAATGGGAGTTTTTGTATTTTTTCCGAGGAGATCTAAGTTCCTTTCAAACTCCAGGAGATACACCAGCTGAGTTTGAAACATATTATCATAATTTATCCATTTGTTTCCAGATTTTCTCTTCTGTTATTTCAATTCATGGAGACATCTTATCTTTTTAAATTAAAAAGAACAGGCTCAAAATCGATAATCATACAGCTTTTCTCAAGATAAAGGGAAAGGAACCTCTGTAATAATTGTTCACTTCATTAAATCTCCTTTTGATCTGTGGTAATTTAACAGATGCAATACCTTTAAATACATCATTAGAAGAAAACTTGTGGAAATTTATTATTTTTCATTTATACTTTTCAAAAATTGTCCTTCCCCCTTCGTTTTATATGGCACTTCCTTTCACTCTTTTTCTGCAGGCTCTGTTTAAGAACTACAATGCACAGCTTTAAGTTCTGCCATTTAAACACTTTTTTTCTCATGCTTATCCTTCCTTCTCTGGGGTAGGAAAACAGAACCATAACTTCTGCAACTATCAGAATGTACTCACGGTCTTCATGATGAGTTAAAAGTTTTAATTTCATCATCACTAGCTTTCAGATCACCTTTATTAACTTCTCCTTTCTAAAGTCCTCTTCTCCAAAGTTGACAATAAATTCAAAATAGTGAGAATTAACATGCAGGTCTTTTGAAAAGGACTTCAAGTTTACTCAGTGAGTATGACTGAGGTTTTATGACAACATTATGTAGAACAGTTCTCTGTGTTTCCTTCAACAAATCTGAAAAAAAAATCAGTGAGGATTAAGATTCAAAAGTCAATTCTTTTTATTAAACAGAAATTCCATTTCTGCCTACCTTAAGAAGCTTTAGCAGTTCAAAAAGTGAAACAAACTCCTATTCCGTTTCAATGGCTAGTGCTGCTTTCTTTCCCCTATGGACAGCATTCATTCATTTTCCTCTTCCTCATCAGAAACTGAGAAACATGTTTTATTATTATTTTTATTTTTTCTCTTTTATAACCATCTAGACTTTTAGTAACTAAACTTTTGAAAATGCTGCCTGTAATAATGGTACTTCCAACTGTACAGAGACTGAAGAAAAAAATAAACAAATGACTTTTCAGTGAAGAAATTAATACTAACTGAAACAGGACTCTAGAAGCAGTAACACTTAAATGCACTCTTTCAAGAAATTATCTGCTTCCTGACAAAGTTGTACCACTTCCGTTAAGAGAATTATTAGACTGGATGCTTAGCATAACTTCTCCTTTCATGGTAAAAATGTTAAGTGGTTTTAGAGAGATAAAACTGTTGCACAGAGCAGTTTCATAAAAAATACCTTAAACAGCAAATATACCTACCCAGTCTAGTTTTCTGACAGTTATCAAGCACTGAATGTTCAATTAAAGATTCTGATTAAACAAAAGATAAAAATCACAGAGAAGACATGCAAACTAAAAACTAGAACTAATACTACACAAAAATCTCACCCAAAAGCTGTTTCATATCATGTTTGCTTTTCACAGTGAGTCCTTCCCTAAATTAGTTTTTTGGTTTCCAAAATTTGATCCTTTTTTCCTCTGCTGTGCAAATGTTCTCCATGGAGTGATTAAGGGGAACATTTTGTATCATCCAGCTTTCCAAAATTTGTCCTTTGAAAATAACACCTATTTCTGTAACAATTCAATGACTGTAAGAAAGCACCAAACACCTTCAACTTTAGCTCCATAGAAACTACAATTTCCATAAGCAGCTCCCCTTCAGAAAGAAAGTAAATCAAATACCTCAAAAATGTGAGGCCCTGGCACCCTGGAAGTATGCAGCTCTAGCACTCATGTTCTTCTTTTTCTCTCTCCTCTCAGAAGTCTGTACACTGAGCATTTTGATTTCACCTCAGCCCTCAAACCACCTTGGCACACCACCTCTTTTAGAACCAAAAAGAAAATGTTGTGACACTTTTTCTTTGATGAAGTTCAATAATATCTTTCCATGTGGGAATTTCCCACAGCATTTTTTCCTCCCTCTTTTCACAATTAGAAATGGCAAGTAAATACACATATTTTTGAACAGTTGTGTTGCGGGGTAGAGGAGGGACATCTATCTTTAGAACGGTGTTACTCCATATTCCCAAACTCGCAGCAGATGCTCAGCCCAAACACTGAACTGCTGGCTGACCGACCTGTGGGGTTGTGCACATGAATATGAAAATGCTGCTTAAAAAACAAAAGCAATTTACTCTGAGCGGCTCTGCACTGCCCCATAGCTTTTAATCATTTAAGCATCAAATCTTTTTCCTTTCATACCAGAGGGGTCATTTATTATGCACATCATACAAACAGTAGGTTTTTTACAATGTTGCCGCATACACACAAATGTATTTAAATGCAAGTAATACTTTCAGTCAGTTAAACTGCACTTTTAAAAGCACAGTTCACACACCAAGGGTGGTTTTACTTCTCCAAACTATCAAAGAAATCTCTTACAGACCAGTCTGTACCTCCTCTGGGTCTAATCTCATCACTCTTCCTGGACTTTCTCATGCTGCTTTGGCTGCAAGCTTAAGCCAAATTTCCTCCCTCATCTGCCTCTGTGACAGTCTGTGTAGTGATTTAAACAGGACAAAGGCCCAATCTGAGTGCTGGCACCTGACTATCCATACTTCTGACTGCTGGTGTGCTTCCAGGAATGGTTGGGTCCCTGACCACTCTTCCAGGCAATGTCTTTGTACAAGCTGGAGGCTACCATAGCTCAGTAATGGTATGCTGTCTCAACAAATCCAGGAAGCAGTGCAAAAAAAGGCCACTGTTTTGAAGGGGAAAGAATTTAGCTGCACCATGCTATGTCATGCCACTTCCCTGACACCTACAGAACGAGTCCTAATCAGTTTTATTTTCTGGTACAGATGTAGCCTGTGTATTTCCACTTCTGTAATTCCAATCTACCCTTAAGGCTGACAGAACTCTGTCCTTCAACAGCCACCCACAAAGCCATGTGATACTGCTGTGCAATGGAGGCAATGTTACCAGCCCACTATGCCTGGACCATTCCACTGAAGGAAGGTCTACTCTTATCTCAAGTACACAACAAAGTCTAACCCTCCACTGCTCCCAAAGTTCAGCTGAAAAGAAAACTTGAGCACAGTCTCATACTCATGGACTACTGACAGGAGGTTTAGGATTTCAGTGCAAGTATAGCTCTTTTGTCTGTCACAAGGTGGGATTCTTTCCAAGCATTCAGTAGGGCTGCTTTGCTGTTTCTGGACGTGACACAAGAATCCCACTGCAAAAACATTTTAACACTGGAGAAACTTTTATGTAAATTTTTTTTTTTAATGGAATGATCATGTTTCAAGTAAATTGGGGATCCCTCAGTGATAATAAAGAACTTTCAGTTCATGCAGTAGTACTTTGCAAGGCCAGTCACATCTTAAACTGAAATACACACAGTAATCACTGTGTTTTATTATATGCATTGTCAGCATGGATCAGTATTCTTGGTTTGGTATTTTAGGGTTATTGCCTCGTTTTTCAAAGCTGTTTTAGCTGAAATTTGAAAGGAGAAATTTTCAGCCTCAGGCAAATAAGCAGATACAGCCTGTCAAGCTATGAACATCTGAAACCAAGACTATTAACAACTATTGGATTCAATGCCAGCGCCCCTCACATTGAGTGCTGGTAAATGGAGTCAGATTTCAGCTTCTCTCCTCTGAGGCTGCCAGGGACAGTTAGTCCAAGTGTAGACTAGCAGAACCACTGGATGAAATATAGCACCAGTCTCTTTAAAATCTAGTATCTGGAACATGGAATAGTCAGAAGTGGTTGTCATGCCTTGTAATGAAGAAGTAAATCTCACAGTCCCCACGAGATATACAGAGGAGCCATTAGTCACAAAGATGCAAAAACATATCAATTTAGTAATAAGTTAATTAATAATTTAATCAGTTTAGTATTTCCATTTTCCCTTTTATAGTTTAATATTATACTGATATAATATTTACTTTATCTGCAAAAGTGATGCTTCTAAAAACAAGTGGCAAAAGTTAGAGAATCAAGTATTTTTCTCTTTGAAAACATCTCCCATGTTCCGACTTTGTATATTTTTAGTCTTGATATAATACTGTTGGAAAAGCAGTAACTGGATGGACATTTTTGGAGGAGTTACGTGTGTACCATATACTACAGGGAGATACCTCAACAGAACAGCTGCAGCGCTTGGTGAGAAACACCTTCAAAAGTTCTAATAAAAATACTACGAAACCCTAAGACAGCATTATTAATTTCCAGGATGACAACTGCAAAGGCACCCTAAACCTGAGGTCTGGTATATAAACAATTATGAAGCAGAAACTCTCACCAACTTTAAATAGCCAAACTCAATCTCTTCACAGGAAACAGTAGAAATGTATACATGTGCATGCATTTTTTACATATATATGTACAAACACACAAATATTTAATACCGGAATGTGAATAATGGACTAATATAAGACATTTTATTTCATTGATCTTTGATGTAACTTCATTAGACTCTGTGTGAACACTGCTGCTGAGACATGGCATTGTGAATTAGCAGCTTGTGTGTAAGGATAGAAGCAGTGGCATTCAAGAGCAACAAGTCGGAAATCACTGTAAATAAGAAACGGAGAGAAAAGTCATTTGCGTTATCCGTCGCAAGGAAATGAGAACAGCTTTAGAAATACCAGATTCCCTCCAAAACGTAACAGACTGAGCGGCTTAACTGAGACGAACAGATCCTACGTGTTTTGAACCGTATCTCCCCCAACAACGCAATCAAAGCCCTCTGTGAGGACAGTGTCTCCTCGCAGCTAAAGGGACCAGATGAACGCGTCCCAGGCAAGGCAAGGCGAACTGGGCACATGGATGGACCTTCCCAGCAACTTCGCCTACTTCCACCTTACGACAAGCAAGCCCTTGCTAGGCACCTCTCGAGCTGCCATAACCCTCCAGGCCGTGCGCCTTTCCAGCGATCACCAAGTACGTGCGGCCTCTTCGACCTCCCAAGAGGCGACTACGCTCGCCGCCCCCTCCACGGCTCCGGCCAAGGGCGAAGGCGGCACTGGCGCGACCCGGGCCCCTGCGTGCACCGGGGGCCCCGGCACCCGCGCCCCCATGTTGTGAAGCCCAGTGAACCGAGAGCGTGGCGCACGGCCGCGGGCTGCAGGCGGACATACCGATGTGCCGCAGCTCTCCAGCCCGGCCGCGCCGCCGCTGCGAGTCCGCACGCACCGCCCGCGCCTCCCGTGCGGGGAGGCGGAGGCTCAGCGGGTGGGCGGCCGGGGCCTTGCGGGAATCCCCCCGTCCCTAGCTCTGCCTCGCCGCATCCCCCACGGGGATCTCCCGCGCCAGGCTGGAGCCCAGCTCCCCCCCGGCCGCCACTGCGAGTGGGTCAGCCCACGGCCGCTCCCCCCTTCGAGTACGATGGAACCAGCCCGTAACGCGAGGAACGGCGCCATGGCCGCTCCCTCAGGTGATTGCCAACTCCAGTGGTCAATCAGCGCCTTCCCTTCCCTCTCGGCAGCCCAGCGCCCGCCCTCTCGCGGGGGTCGAGGGGCAGCGAGAGAGGCGGGCGGGAATGTTTACAAACAAGATCGGGGAGTAGAGGNGGCGCAAGGACATGGGCTGGTTCTGAGCGCCGGGGGAGGGAAGCCGTCGTGCGTGTGCCTCCCTAGATTTTAATAACTGTTTGTTGTTGGGTGGTGTAGGTTTGGGGTTTTCTTCCCCCATCCTCCCGTTGTCCAACAAGGCGAAGGGGAGAGCGGCAGCCCCCAGCACGCCTGCATGGCTCCTCTGCCCTGGAGCGCCCCTGGAAAATAGAACCCGTCTCGGGCCAGGTGATAGCCCCCCGCCGCCGCCCTCACACTCACGAGAGCGGCAGGGGCGGGGTAGCCGCCCGTGAGGGCATGGAGGGACCCTCGGGGGAAGCGGAGCTGCCGCTCCTCACGGTGAAGCACGAGCTGAGGAACGGTGAGCGCGCGGGCCCAGGGGTCGCGTGGGGGCGGAGGGGCACGGGCGGCCCGGGCTGGGGAAACACGGCTGAGCAGGGAGCTTCGAGAGAGTTGGCTGGGACCGGTAGGGAAATCTCAGCGGCGGGGGGAAAAAGAGGATGAGCTGGATATAAGGGCAGGAGCGTGTGCGATGGGGGCGGGGAGGGGGCCTTCTCTTATTTCTGAAAGAAGTAGTTTACTTCGACTTCTGTTCCATGCCTGGGTCCCCTGTCCCACTTCCTGGTGGTATTTGACGCTTTTGAAGGCGATAAAGAGTAGCCAGGTTCTCTTAAAAACATTCTTTTTTTTTTTTGTAAGTTGTGTGTTTGACCGACTTCTGTGGCTGTGTTGGGGGGGCCGGTTTGTTCCAGTCCTAAATGAAATCGTTTTATGTGACAGCTTTTCTCTGACCTCGGTGAAAGCCGGAATTGTAGGGAGTGGAATGTGCCAACATGTAACCGCAGAGTTATCCGGGTTTTCAGTCTATGGATCTTCTTGTAGCTCGGTAGTTACTTGACGACCCTCTGGAGAAGTAGTTCAACATGTGAAATGCGTATGACCGTTAAAGATACAACAGAAATGCTCCGTTGTAGGTTGTTGTGTTGGGGAAGAGCTTTATTTCTTTTTAATAGGGATTCTCTGCTTCTCAGAAGTTTCCAGGCAACTTGAACACTGCAGTAAATCTGAATTTTAACGTTAATTTAGAAGTGCGTGTACAACATAATCAAAGTGTATATTCTCTGTATTGATTAACAATGAAGGTGCTGTAAACCCATGTCCTTCATTCCTTTTCTGTCATCATCTTTTTCTTCATGATGAAGTGAGAGTAAGAATATGATGCCGTTCACTGCAGAAGTTTGAGAGAGTTGCTCGCCGGGTTAATGTAGTTGACATTCTCGAATGGGCCGATGTTAAAGGCAGGTGGTGGTGCTGGGTCTCCTCAGTGGCGTTCTGCCTCTTGCCCCGCTGTCCCTTGGTCCTGCGGTCGAGGAAGCTGCCCCAGAGGAACACGGCTATGACCGCTGCTTGGCAGGGGGAGGAGGAGGGAAGAAAAAAAAAAAAAGGCGGTCTCTTGATAGCTACAGAAATCAGAAATCGAAGAGACTGTAGTTTCCTTCTTTCAAGAAGAAGCAAAAGCTGCTGGAAAACATAGGTGTTTCGACAGGTGTTGTTACATTTAAGTGTTGAAGAGGAAAAGGTAAGGGGAAAGGAAATAGGACACATTTATTCACTATATTTACACAGCTATGTCTGTTTTTTTCTGGATTTCTTTTATAAAGGTTGAGAACACATATCCCTGAGGGGTCGTTATTTAAAGATAGTTTGAGGAATAAACAATGTAGCATAATAAGCAACTTTGATTTTAATCCTGATCATATATATAGCTGTATGAAGTACCAATTCTTGCTTTTATTTTGAAAATTCTCAACCTTGTTTGTCTTTTCCGAAATTCAATTTAGTAGGAATAAGTTGCTTCTCCCCTCCTTGTTCTCTTCTCCATATTCAGTGTTTAGAAAACTCTGCTTTTTGAAAAATGCTTTCTAGCAATGACTTGTCTATTTCTGGAGCACTAGGGTGGAGGAGGGAGCTGCTCTGTCATGTACTCCTGGGAGACTCCTACTCCTGAAGGTGTCAATAGTGTTTTGCTATGCAAGACGTATGGAGATACTGTTTCAGAACTTGCCTATACAGTGCATGGAGATGATACAATAACTTGAGGAGAAAAGTTGTAGTCAGCTTCTGTTGATAGAGAAATATATAAAGCTATAGGATACTTTGGATATTCAAAGATTTTTTTGTACTGGATCTGGTCGTGTGGATGCTTAGCTGCTGGCTAGGGTCAACCCACCCCATCTTTACAGCGTGCAGCATGATTATTTAATTTTGTTTCATTTTGGAAAAGAGAGTGAGAGGATAGGCAAGAACTAGAATTTAGAGCCAGTGGATCTTTGTTATTCCTTAATATGTTCTATATCATGAATATCCTTTTTTGTGCAATTTGTTTAGATTCCAGTGTTCCCCTCATCTCTGTGTTCTTTCTTTGATGGTGCTAGCTCTGTGACTAATTGAATACTTCAGAATTACAGATCGAAAGTAGATGTCAGTTGGCAGATGAAAAAGAGGTCAGTCTCCAGAGTGCTTTGAAAGAATTTACTATTGTAGTAGCAATAGTGGCTTCTTTGAGAAGGGAGTATCTTTTCATATTTTGGAAGCGGTTACTTGAGCCCCATGGTAACGAGCTCGCTGATTCAAATCAACTGAATGCAGGTAAACCCACAGTTACACTTTGCATTTGCAATTACTTGGTCTTGGGATTATTCTAAAAGTATTAAATGAGTTAGGAGCAGGCATTTATTATGGTCAAGTGAGTAAGTGAACATACTTTAGAATTTGAATTTAAGATTAAATGAGGATCTTAAAGAATAAAACAGATGATTGTTGTTTAGCTCCAAGCGAGTATGGAGGCATATGAAAATGCATTAAGTTAGAGCATATGCAGTGCTGTTGCTACATAGACCAGTTGATTGTTAACTGTATCATACCACGGCTTGACTTCTTTTAAACTTTGAAATTACAATGCTGGCTTCGATATGTAGGGTCAGGTTTAATTTTAGCTTTATATCTCATAGTCTTAGAGCCGTGAAATTCCTCTGTTGTATGACCAAAAAGTAATTGCTGGAAAAACATCACTTGATAGGCGTGTAGATTGGGCCTGTGATAGGGAAGGAACACTTGAGTGCCTCTGTGTGATACCATGTGATGTGCTCTGTTACAAATACTGGGCACTGCTCTGTGTGTATATATGTGATGTTTGGCAGATAAGACAGAGCAGTGACTTTTAGGACACTTGTCATTTAATAATGATATTCTCCTAATTGTACTTATCAAGTTTTTTTTCTTTTCCTAACACCAAACCATTTTTGTTCTTAATAGAATGTTCACAATTCAACCGCTTCAGAATAGTTACTGTCTTTCTTGTCTCACTTTGGGAAGGAAAATGAGTTTTTGGGGAAAGTGGAATTTCTTTTCGGGAAGTAGAAGCAAAAATATGCCAAGTTGAAATAGTAGGAAGTGATGATTGTCTCTGATTCTCACTGAAGCTCTCCAGTGAAAAAATAAGAAAATGATGTTTTCTTTAGCATTTATTTCCAGAATCTTGTAAAGGGAATGGTTTTGTTTTTTGAAGGCTAACTTTCAGAGTTAATGCAACTTTTAATCTTTTTGCAGGTCTTAGAAAATATATATTGTTTACACTGAAAAAACAACATTGTTGCTTCTTAACATTTCTATTGCTTGGTAATGCTTCAGAACTGAACAATGGCAAACATAAAGCCTATCAGAGGAAACATTTTACATGATATAGATATGGATATGGAAAGAGAAGAAAAGGCTCGCGATGTCAGAACATAAGACGGAAACAGAACAGTTGAGTGAGATTTCCTCCTAACCTCCTCTTGTTT
The DNA here is from genome assembly GCA_013397155.1 of Irena cyanogastra. NCBI lineage: Eukaryota > Metazoa > Chordata > Aves > Passeriformes > Irenidae > Irena > Irena cyanogastra. The sequence continues at coordinate 179,294 of VWZV01005807.1, forward strand.
TTGGAGAAAAGGATCAAAGGATTCTATACCTTAAGTGTATGTGAGTGACTGGTGGGTGGTTGCCCATCTTGTGGCATGCATGCCAACTCCATGCTTTGCCCAGGGAGAGATTACCAAAACAGGGATCTTGAAGGGAACTTGAGACATTCCGTGAATGTATGGGCAATGGGCTCTATGTACATTGTTTGTTTTGCTTTACAGTATTGTTCTTTTCCTTTTAGCAAGTCTGTTTTGAAGAGAATACTGGATTTGTTTTAATGTTAACACAATTTTTGGGTTAAAGAACTTGCTTTAGTTTGCAGTTTGCCAGACAAGCATGAGAAAAAGCATATATAGCCCAGAAGTTAATGTGGCAACAGCCTGCAGAACTCCAAAGGTGCAAGAATTTGGAACTTCCCCTTGAGTCAAACTTATAATTCAATATGAAACTATAAAAGGCTTCAGAAAATAAATACATGGATTATCTGAAGGGTTTAATATTGCAAATTCTTAGTTATACCTTCTTGAATGGGAACTTCAATTAGAATGGATTTATTTGTAAACTGGAAGGTTCGTGTTACATTCTAGGGCATTGTGAAAATTCCTGTGACTAAAAAACATGATGAATCATGCACTGAATAGTGAATTCAGCCTTCACTGTGGAGATGCATCTGGCACCTGTAGAGTACTTTATTTTTTCTGTTTTTAAAAGGAAACTTTATGAAGCTTAAAAGATACTTTAAAAGTAAAATTTTCTGTAAGACAGATTTTTCTTGTTTTACTTATTTATGATATACAGATATAATATGCAAAAGTGTTATATTATAACATTAAATACTAAACAATATATTCTATATAATATAATAAAATAATATTATATAATATGTTAATATTAACAATAATTTTGTACATTGTTTAAGGATCAGGAGGTACTAATAGTTGACTATTTCAAAAGTTGGGTTGCTTTAGCTTCTACTTTTCTCTAAAAAAGCACTAAAATATATGTTTTCTTGGATTGTGGGAGCTACAAAGAGTGTTTTAAGTTTATTACTCATCTTTAATACCACTTAAATCTCTGGATTTTTCTCTTTACGATCAATATTTTCTAAAAATTCTTTGTAGTCTAGGAATTTATTGTTATTTATCTTCTGGTAGCCTTGATTATGAAGAAAGATGGCTATTGATCTTTCCTGGACTGTGTTTGTGGCTTTTTGTTTGTTTTTGTTGAGTGGGATTTTTTTGTTTGTTTGCTTTCCTCTCTCCAGGCTTTGGAATCTAACAAACCTGTCTAAAATGATCTGTGCAAGGGTCTGGTACAACTGATGATTTTGCTGTCGTTGTTTCAGTGATGTTCTATAAAATGTCTCATATAAATGAGGACTAATAGAGGCAGTCTTCACTGTCAACCTGTTTATTAGCTCTGATCCGATATTTTCTAAATGTGATGGTTTAAAAGCTCGTGCTTGATTACACAAAAGAATTATAAGTCTTACAAGCCATCTTAATGCATCTTAGGATTTTATTCAGAAGGCAGTTCAAAGAACACTTTCTGGAATTCCTTAACCACATGACAAGGCCTGGGTATCTGAGGATGTGTTTTCCCAATATAATTTTCACATAAATATTTCTGTTGTATCCCCATCATTGAATAATTTGGTATCTTATGGTAAACATGCTCTCTGTCTCCTCCCCAGCACAGAATCCCAGCAATGAGGTGCAAGTCCTGCTGAGATTTCTTTGCTTCTGACTCAGTCTGTAGATAGGCAGATGACCTGGTTTGTGAAAGACTCATGTTACATGCAGTCAGTTTATTTGGGTTTGTGTTTTGTTTTGGGATCTATTGTGGCTGTTTCCTCTTCTCATTTTTCTGGACACCTGTAAATATTTTATACTGGCTTGGATAGATGGTTATAAAAGCTTTACATGGGAGAGGATAATTCCTAAGTTTCCTGGTTAATGTCTGCATAATCAAATATTAAGTAACTTCCATCATCATGTAAGTTATAAGTTGCTCTTTTTTTGTTGATAAATTAATTTGTATTCTGTTACTTTTGATGCTGTGTCCAAGGTGCCCGTGACTGAATTTTTAGAAATGATTTCATTCATTACTAATGATAGAGAAAACTGAAGTTGATTCATGTCTTGTACTTAGTTGTGATTTTTTGTTTGAGGAGATATGTGCAATCTTTAGATATCTGATTATTTCAACTCTGTTCAGCATTAGATTATCTGTAGCAATTTTACTCATTAGCTTCCTGTCTAATTACATTTTGTTTGGTTTTTTCCTTTTTTTTTTGCAATTATGTGACGTAGTGTATTGCTACACGTTTAAGTTTCTAGCTGACCATGGAGGTGCCTCAGGGTTCAATCTCGATGACCTCAGAGTGATTCAGCTCACAGTAATGATAAACCTCATAACAAAGTTGCCTCTGTAAGGGAAAAAGGGCTGCTGCTGAATACAAATGGATCTTAACGTGGAGCATTTTCCAGTTCAGACTACTGTGAGTTTGTACCCTTAATCTCAGATGTCTGGACGTTTGTATTTATTTCAGCTTCCTATGTGCAAGTAATATCTTTGGTGGGATGGTCTTCTATCTTCTATTTTCATGATGGTAATGACAGTTTCTTACTGTGTTTTCCACAGCATTTTATACTTCTGAATTTCCACATACTGTATTCCATGCTGTATACATGTATGCTGTTGTACAAACATGTATACATACTATATTAGGTAGTACTTCAGCGGTCTTTGTCATCTTTGACTGTGTAAAGTTTGGCTTCCAAGCCTTCTAGAATGGGATCAGCAGCTTTGTGTGAGCTTGAATTTTTTCCAAATTTTTTTCAAGTTTTTAATTTTTTTTTCTCAGCTTAGGTGGTCTTACCCTTAAGCATCTAATATTCTAGAGAATCAGCAGTTATCAGCCCAGTTACCTCAGCTATTACCCTGGAGTTCAGAGCAACATGAACTGCATATTCTTTTCTTTCACAGGAGTTCAGTACTCTGTGCGTGTTTTATTTTTGCTCTACCTTCTTTCTTTTGCCTACGAAAAATATTCTTAAGATGTTATGGTTTTTAAATTCCACTTTAAGCTTGTAAGATAGTACCCTGAGCTGATTAAGTGGTGCTCTTGTTCGATGACATGATGCTTACTTGGTGGGGATGGTCTCTCAGATTTCAAGCACTTCATGATATTTTTACTTCCTTCAGAAATACTTCTAGTTGCTGTAACCAGTAACAAAGTATAACTCTATGTAGCAGATAAACAGTATAACATATGCATTTTCTTCAGTGTCTAGTAAATAATAGTTGCATGGTTTCTATTGCATAGTATCAGGTTCTTTTCCCCCCCCCAAAAGGAGTGTGCACCCTCTCTCTACTCTGAGCAAAGCATGAACATCTAAGTTTTAAAACAACATTTGTTCTTTGATGCTGTGACTTCAGTAGATCTGTTAGGTGAGTAGGAATGGGCCATTCTCTGAAGTAACAGCTTAAGATCAAGTTGATACCCATGCTAGACATTGCAACCTAATATTTGGAGTATTGCAGAATGTCTTCTGTTTAATTTTTCTTCTTGTGTTCTTTCTTCTTAAAATTGCCTGAGGTTCATTGTTCTGCTCAATAAAACTGAAGAACTGGTCTTGTGTTGCAGAGAATAGCAGAGACAAGTTTCAACTTTCAGGCAGATCTTCATCTAGTTCAGTAGAGGAAGCTTTAAGTTTATTTGTCTGCTTCCAGACCAGAAACAGAAGACAGAGCACATTTTAACTTGAAAACAAACACTGTTGAAATGTTATTTCTCAAGATCATAGACGTGCAATTAAAAGCTTATAGAATCATTGCGCAGTACCAGCTTGCACAGTTCTTAGTTCAGTCTTGGCCTTCTCAAAGTTCAGGTGTAGTGCAGATGACAGTCATGGCTCTTATATCACCTGGAGATCTTCCATCAAGGAGAAATGTTTTTCTGGGTAAACAGACTGCCTTATTTCCAGGGAACTGAAAATGACTGCACTAGTCTTCGTGCACTGGTGTCCCTGCGTGTAGAGGGAGGCTTGTCTTTGCAGTGGTAGTATTTCTGGATATTTCCTTTCTTTCTGCCTTCAGAGGTGATGATTGTGACTAGTATCTCTTTTTCCTCTTTATTTTTATGTATGCTATGATGTCCTGGCCTTTCCATTCACTATTTGTTTCTGAGTTGATGTGTTATCTCTTGCTGCTGTCCTCAGCTGCATACTCTTTAACCATGTTGGTGCTATGCTGATTGGTGTGGACTACAGTAGAGTATTAGTAAATGCAGGATTCTTCTAATTGTGCCCCTACGCAGTGAACTGATCTCCTAGGGAATTTGTTAGCTTTTTTTTTCCCCATTATGTATAACCATGCCTTTTTAGTGTCATGTGTAGCTTTGTATTATTTGTGGAGAAACTGTCATCTTACTGACTTGGGCAGTGCTTCTCTTCCTATCCAAACTTTGTTCCATTCCTTGATGCACTTCTTCAGCTGATGTGTCCAGACACTTGAAGAAAAAAGTCCATGGAGAAGTAAGTTTCCTGTTTCTGAAACCTCTTTCTGTGCATCAGTTTACATCCTATCGCAGCTTTTACAGATAGGCTGTGCATTTTGCACAGGCAGTTGTTGGGTTGGGTTCTGATACCATTTCCAGCACAGTGATGTTTGTGAGGTGTGAGAAGCCTTTCACTGTTCTGTCAGTCGTAGTAGTAGTAGTAGTGGTCTCATTGCAATCCCTTAAAACATCTCAGTTTTGAAACAAGTTTTGTAACTGCAGAGAGCGTCCCTGGTGAGAGGTCCTCCGAAAATGGTCATTCAGGTTCCTGGGAGTGAGTGGTGAATAGAATAATTGATCTTTTGAGATTTATGCTTCTGAAAGGAGGTTGAAGGAAATGTTGGAATGACAATTTTTATCCCAGAGAAACTGCACTTCATCTCTGCTAGAGTGTCAAAGTGATACACCTGCTTTCAGCAGGTGAAGACAAAGGACTGCTCTAGGGGGTGTCATTAGAAAACAGCAGAAACAGGCTCTTCAGCTTGCTTTTCTTGCAGTATGACTTCAGAGATGGACTGAGCACTGCAACTGAGCCTCTTGGAGCAAAACCATTGCCATGTGGCAACAATGGGAGGAGCACTTTCTGGGAATTGTAAATCTTTTCTCATAGCTTTGAAGATTTGTTATTCTTATTTTTTAATGAAGGATAATTTTACTTTCTTTATAGGGAGCAATTGTGAGAGAGTTTGTCTCAAGTGTCCCATCACACTTGTATGTGTTATGCAGCATCCTTTAGCTGTCTTGTGAGATGGCTTTTTTTCCTCAGTATAATAAGACCCACCTCAGTAAAAAGAATGAGGTGGGTCTTATTTTGTAGTTATCATATGCTTATTTGTGGTGTAATTTTCTCCTTTTATTACAAAAATAATATTGCAGTGACCTTTGAGACATTTATTTTTTTTTTTTTTAGGATGAGGCCATCAAGCATCCTAAGTGGAAGTAAAAATGGAGTTAAGTGGAGAGTGCAAAATTACAGCTCACATTGAAATAAGTACATAATAATTCAAACTAGATAGCACTCAGCTTTTTATTGTGTAGCCTCATGAAAGTGGAAAAGGTTTTACTAATGGTATTGAATGTGAGTTTATGGTGCAGTTTAGATTAATGGATTAAGTTTTAAGACTTGATCTCTTTTAGGATCACAGCCAGCATTGCAAATCTTCAGCATATTACTGGAGATGCAGTGTTTCTCTGTGTTCCATTCTTCCTATTCTGTTCCAAGAGTATGGTAGGATTAAGTGACTGTTTTACTTTCTAGAAGGATGTTTAATTGGAAAGTCTTCTGCTGACACTCTTAAAGGATGTGAGATAGTAAAACCCTTCTGGAGTAGTCCATCATGGAAGATCCAAATCAGTGGATCTTGAAGTGAAAGCTTTTTTCCCTACCCTGAGTTCAGCACAGCTGGTGTCCAGAGAAGTTCTGTGTCCTGAATCTCTTCAGTGATGTCCACTCCTTCATTGAAAAATGGATACTCTAGCCCTGGTTTCTTTAGAACAGTCTGTGACTTCTGGTGTCCCTGGCAGGAAAGACAGTGTTTTAAAACTGTGTGTGTTGAGTACCATTTTCAGTACTTATTAAGAAGAGTAATATGTAATATTAAATTGCTTCAAGAGAGTTTACTTTCTGTGACAGAACATACCCTAATTGTATAGACACTAACTCAGTCTAGGTTTACCTTACCTGCTATAACTCCTTTATTGGCGCATGAGTGTGGCTTCCTTACTGCTGTCTTAAGCAGTGACTGTGATGTAGCTCTAGCCAGGAGTATTTGTTCTGTTTGCAATCAAAAGTTGTACAGCAAGCTTCAGTTCAGCTCCTGTAGTGCATATTGACTCACTTGCTACTTGACGCTACATCCTTAATTGTGCTTATGAAGCTGCTCAGTAAAGTGGATCAGGAAACTGAACTTGTATGTGAATTACCAAGCTTTGTTGCTTTTTTGTCTTGCTGTTTTTTAGCCTGGATCATTTCAGTGAGGGCTTTTGCTGAATGGTTTGCAGTCATGTTGATGTAAATGGATGCATAATATTACGACAGGAATGAAAGATGGGAAAAATAGCAACTGCTTAAGGCTCTCTTATAGGAGCTTAGGAAAGGAAAAAAAAAGGACAATAAACAATAAACCAACCCTGCATAACCCCTTTTTTCAAACAGAGGTCTTTACATCCCTGCTTAGAAAAATGTATGTTAGACAAAATAAGTACCCAAAGTGGTAGAGATTGGTGTAAACATAGAAACTTCTGCTTTCAGACTGTGCATCAAATTACACAACTTTGTAGCAGCTTAGATTTTTCTGTACTTGTGAGTTATGTAGATTTAAAGTCATTTCTCTTTGATACTAATGGAGAGTCTTCGATAATCCTGTGTTAAGTACGTGAACAGTTGTTGGAGCTGTGTTTGTCTTCCCAAACACCATATAATCCAAAAAAAATGAGAGTATTCAGGGTGCTAGGGCTAAGGTATGACCTGATTGCTGTCTGTAACTATGTGATTGGAGATTACAGATGAGGTGGAACTGGACTCTTTTCAGAGGTGTCCAGTGATACACTGGAAGATGGTATATACAGACTAAATGGGCTTCAATTACTCTTCTGTGATTTTACACCTTTGGGTGCACTGATGGCAGCAAGAAAATTGCTTTCCCTTGCTTTTTGAGTTTAATACAGTATGGAATTGGGATGTCTTCTTAGCACTGCTTATTTAATTTGTCTGCTAACTTGGTTTTACTGGGGCTGTAGTAAGATGTCAGAGTGATGTTTTGGTGTACTACATATCTGATGTGATTTTTTTTTTTTTCCCCTTCAGCAAATTTGACAGGCCATGCAGAGAAAGTTGGCATTGAAAACTTTGAGCTCCTGAAAGTTCTTGGAACAGGGGGTAAGATGCACTATTTTTAACTTAAATGTTGGAAACATTTCTCTTAGGTATGATTTTGTTTTCTAGCCGAGGTTTTGGTAATTGGAACATTCTTTAAGAAGATAGCACTTTTATATTGCATAGCATATTTCTTCCAATTTTTTTTTCACAGATATGCCAAATTGAAGGTTACGTGTTCTAGCACAGCACTTTTGAAGATGCACTTTTTTGGAAAAAAAGAAAACTTATGGTTGAAAATTTTTGACAATTTAGTGCAGTTTGCGAAAAACCTAATCTAAGACATGCTCTTGATAATTGTGTTAAGTTTTCAGAGTGTGAAAACTCTGAAACTTTGAGGAAGTTTCGGCAATTTTGGGAAAAACCCAGCAATTTTAATACATCGTTAAATAAGATGCTCCATTTTTTCAACTAATCCGTTTTAGGGTTGCTATTGGTTCCACAACTCTGTCCTAGTCAGATCCTAGTATTTTTGAAGATGGATAATGTTTATTGTTGTATTGTGGGTTTCAGCACAACGTTGGAGATTTTTAGGATGTTGTAGGGATTACTGATGGTAATGAACAAAAATACTTTGTTTCTCCTTTGCTAAGGGACACACAGCCCCATATACAGACCGAAAGTAATGGGTTTTATTCTTTTTAGGGTGTTTATGTTTTTTTATTTTTTGGTCAGTATTAAATGCATTGTTGAGTAGATTGAGATAATCATGAATGTGGACTATCATCAAGGTCTGCAGGAGTTTTATGCTAGTTAAATGATATTAAGCTTTTTAGTGTTATCAGCCATTAATGGCTGGCAGTGAGGCTGTAATTCCCTAAGATATCACTGAAAAGAGCAAAGAGTTTTGATTTTCACTTTTAACTGTCATATAGATTTTTTTAGAAATTGATTAAGCTGTTAAATCACCTGAGAGGATATTTTTCTGTTGCTGAAGTAAAGTTTTTAAAGTTTAAATTTAACCTGCTAAAAAATTGAAACCTTGCTGTTAAATTTAAATAGTAGAGGTAGGTACAAGGAAGCTTTAATATTCATAGATAAATACTGCATGTTCCTAGGTAGACGCAATCATGATTTTCTGAAATAGTCAGTGTGGATTTGAGTGGGGTTGACAAAAATTAAATTATAAACAATTATGCATTTGTGTGAGGATGTCTTTCTCTCATGCTGATGGAAACATTGGCTGAAGTTGTAAATTTTTTAAATTTTGTCTGTTACCTTTGCCATTGGTCTGAGATCATGCTAATGTTACAGCTATCGCATTTGGGGTACAAAGTAAGTTGGTGGTTTCATAAGCTTTCAGTCTTCAAGTTCAGACTAGTAGTAGTCTGACCTCCTCTTTAGGCAGTACCTCTGAAATAACCCATCTTGCTGTTAAACTGTTGTCAGTCATTCATTGCTACTTCTCATGCCTTTTCTTCAGGAACAGATTGGCCAAATTTTTCTTGGCCTGGAATACTGTTAACCATAGCTGGTAATCGTTAGGCTTGCAGTGCAGAGCCCTTCTATTCGCTCAGGTTAACAGGATAATTTTTGAGGGACCCCTTTCAGTGGGTTGACAATGGGGTTGATTCCATGTCTGTTTGTGTGTGAAGTGAAAAAAAATTGAGTAAGCATGCCTGTCTGACTTCATCCTGCTCTAGTAGTCATGTTGCTCCAGAAATGTGTTTTGTCTAAACTGATCTCAAACTATTTCAAAAACTGACTAAAAGATTCCTCAAGCTTTAGAAATCCAAGGATTCCCTGGGTATCCTGGAATGGCATTTGTATGAAGAGTAGTTGGCATTTGTTGCAGTGTTTGTTTTTTAGGGTTTTTTTCACTTTTTTGATACACAGTTTTAATCATAGCCTGAGGTTTTTGCTTCGGAAGTCTAGACCATCAGGGCAGTCAGGAAACTTAGTTCAATCTCAAGCCTATAATAGCTAAAACTCATGCACTAGATGTGTTAGAGGTTGCTGCTTGCTAATTACTGGATGGCATTGAATGCCAGTGACCTGATCAGAATGGAGCTAGTTCTCTTTGCTTTCAGGTAAGTGACCATCTGTCAGTTGGCAGTGTTTGCTGTCACCAGGAATTGCTGAAAATGGGATTCTGAGGAGGTCAGAGCTCGAAGAGGTCTCTTAACTGCTTGGCCCAAGACACAGTCAGTTATATCTGCACCACCCCTGGTGGTGATGCATTCTTAAAAGCCTCTAGTAGCAGAGATTCTGCAAAGTTCCTAAGATGTGTGTGCTGATGAAATTTAATTTCCTAACTTGAGAAACATTCTGGTCATTGCTATAAGCAGATAGACAAAAGCCATCTTTATTCTGGCAGTGAAAACTTTATCCTGGTGTGAGCTTTTAGATATTATTGATAGTACTGTAATATAACTAATGCTCAATAAAAATGTGATGCTGTTTTAAAATGCTTCACTGTGGAGTGATGCAGCATGGAGTGTTTTCAAACCAATACTTAATTGATTTACAGAAATGCAAGGGAGAATGTGTTGAAACCTCACAGTTACATTAAGTGATGACTGTAGATGCTGTCTCTTTACAATATTTTAAGTATATTCTGCCATGAAGCAACTGCAATAACCACTGATGATACCTACAACATGTTAAATTAAATGATACCTTGCTTAAAAATATGTAACTGTGATAGTTTGTTACAGACTCAGTGGTGGTTCTTTTCAGGTAACAGTAGTGAAGGTTTATTTAAATCTTCATTTTTAAGCTTTATGTTTTAAAAATATAGGCATTTAAAATTATTAGAAATAGTATTTATGTGTGCTGATGTTTCTCCTGTGGAAGCCATTTTTTGTTGTAACTTTTTTCATGCTGTGGCTTAGCATAATTTTATACTTACTATTTTCTTTATTTGAATTGCTTTCTTACATTCTTTGTCTGCTTTCTTCTAATATATACACTCAGTTGGAAGTATGCTTGTTATAGTTTGCTTTTTGGTATAAAATTGTATCATATAGTAGTATGCTTTCGTCTTTTGGCCTGAGTCTCAGTGGGAAGACAAAGAAGCAAAAGTCTGAGTTGGATCCTTTTACATTGCGTTAAGGGGGTGTTAATAGAATATACTTATCCGTAGAAGAAATCAGTAGCACTTTACATCAGTAAAATGAAATACATGACACTGTGCCACTGTTAGTGCAGCTGTTAATAGTGTACTTGTTGCTTTGGGAGCAAACTGTTACTGACTTGACTTCTGACTCGCCCGTGTTTTACTCAGTATACGCTTTTTGAAATTGCATAAGTCCTTTTCTCTTTCTGTTACTGTTATAGTGTTGCTAATATGGAATTTTCAGATTTCCTGTCCATGTTCATGTTTCCAGCTTGTCTCTCCTATCTAGTTAAAGCTTTTCTCCCTGTGACAAAGAAAACAGTCTATTCTATAGAAGAAGGTTACTTTTCAGCAAAGTAATCTAATTGCTTCCTAAAGCCAGGAAAGGAACAACAGGAGAAGGTGGCTGTGTTGATTTATGCACACCCACTTGGCTTATTTGCTTCATTCTTTGAAAATGTGTTTTTAACCACTTGGCTTATTTGGTTCATTCTTTGAAAATGTGTTTTTAAAATAAGAAAAATACTGTAGAGTGCATTCTGGTTCATGCATTTTCCTACCAATGAATTATTCCTTTTTCTATAGTGAACTTTAATAAATGCCACTTTCGTTCACTCTTTCAACTGTGGTTAAAAACACACAATACAACTGGTTCTTGAGCATGTGCGCTTAAATCCATTCTACCTTTTGAACTATAGTCCACTAACGAAGACTAACAATAAGGAGAAACAAGAATCTAACTACCATATATGAGAGCATGTTTTATATGTGCTCTTTTGGATTTAAGTGCTTATGTGGGAAGGATATTCACCTTCAATGTGGAAGATCCTTAGAATGTGAAGGATTTATTCATATGAAGGGAACAAAATTAGTGTGATGAATGTCAGATTTAAATAATCATTGCAAAAATCTTGTTGTACAAGAACGTATACTGAAGTTTCATCTAAGAGGTCAGAAAGTATTCTGATAAAGCTAAGACTGTGAAATGAAGTTAGTTCTTTCAAAGCATATTGAAGAAAGTATAAAATAGTCTCTTGTTAAAGGAGGAAAAAGAAATGGGCATACTGTACTCAGGAGAGTGAGACAAAATTAGTGAGTGTCTAAAGATAATTCCAAACTCCAATTAAATATTTTACTTCAGTTTCTGCTGAGGACAGCTAGAATGTGCACTGAACGGTAGGTGGGATGGCTAATTGGAAACAGGGCTTGGAATTGGAAAATTGGTTTTCTGCATGAAGAACATACTGAAAAGAGGGGGCTGTGTTCAATCTAAGAACCTGGACAAATTTGTCCTTTTCCTACACCAGGCAATTCTGAAAAAATCTGTATATTAAATTGGAGATCAATAGCGAAGGTTCTTATTGGAACTAATGTCAGAGAGAATAGCAAAAGCAGCCTTACATTTAAGAAGGAGAAAATAAGATGATGATCTCAGGCAGCTCTTGGTTAGTTGTTCTGACTTCGTCAAACTTCAGTGGTATGCAGTACCTTTAAAACAATTTTTGATGAAAATTATTTACCTTATTTTTTTTAATAATTAAAAATTAGTGGTATCCATATCCAGTGGTAGATTGTCTTGCATTTGAGAGCCACCTTCTAAAAAACGGCCATTCTTTGAAAATGAAAAAAAAAAGTCAGGCATGTATTGTCTACCATAACTATTTACTGTAAGAAATTTACTTTTAGAAAAGGGTAAAAAAGAAACAAAAGCAAAATGCTGATATGAAGTACATTTTAAGATGCAACTTACCCTCTCCTGTCTTTTTTTGCCTTTCATATTAATCATCACTCACTTGTTTAATGGGAGAGGGAATTTATTCTGGGAGTAAGTAATAGTGTTGAAAAAATTCCATTAATGGTTCTTGCCTGTCTGATATCTAAGGAAAGGTGACAGAGAATGCCTTGTTTTTGACAGTTTGGTCATAGACAAGAAATTGGAAATATTTAGAATGCTATTATTTGAGGTTTGTTGAGGTTTCTGTTTGGCTTTTCACCGCTATATGCTTTTCTAACTTTGCCACATTCTAATTTTTAATTCATATGGACTGATATTAGCACAGTAAGAGTTCTGCCTCCAAATTCCTTAGGCAGATTAAATCTAAATCCAAATTGCAGAGCAAAGATGTCATTAGGCATATATCATGCAAAAATACAATGAAATATATTCAACTTCTTTAAGTATTTTGTACCTCTGAGCCTTTTCCTTTGTAGTCTCATGATTATTCTTACACTGACAGTAAAAAAAGTGCTTTAAGAAAGAGGTGTAGCTTATATTAGCACTTGAAAAGATTAATGTAAAAAAACTGTCTGGATCAAGTGTAAAGTTTTTATGAATTTAAGGGTCCACAGAAACCATCCAGTGTGCTATAAACAATAAGAATTGGGCTCCTTTTTCTCTGTAAGAATCAGCTGGTGTGATGCAATGCCTTAATGTGCTTGCATTTGTACAGAAAGAAGCAAAGAATACTTCATATTTTTAACTCATTGTCTTTCAGCAAGTGTGTATTTTAGAATATTCTAACGACCTGCTGAATTGTTAATTAGAATGATATGTGTTACTACGAATATAAATACTTTATGTGTAGTTATGTTGAAGTATACTTACATGTATGCTTATATATACTTACGATATATTACTATGAATTTGTATTCATGGAAAGGGCAGTAGTAAAAGGGATGTTTTAGCACCCAATTATATTTTTCTGTCTCATGAATTGAGTGTAAATTTGGTATAAATTGCTGGTGTGAAATCTTAGTCATCATAAAGGCTGATAACCATTCTTTAAATTTTTATTTTATTTCTCTTTAGCTGTGAGGTCAGTCTAACAAAGTTTGTGTCAGTGTATGTAGTTTTTCTACCATTTTATGTATTTTCAGTGAATTTGAGGGGATGGATATTTGGTGATTGTGTGTGTTTCGTTATGTAGCATAGATTGCTGGTTGAATATTTCTGCCTTGGCAGTAGATGAGATGTGCATGAGATTTTATGCGAATGAACATTAAAATGTTGCTCTTTGAGAAATTAAAAAAGCTTTACTGAAGTACAATTGTCAGATAAGAGTATTGCAATTAGCTTATGTGCTCTCTCCTTGCTGCCACTCAAATAAATAGCTTTTGCAGTGTTGTCTTCTAAGTAGATTTCTTGTGGTGATATCAGATTCTGGTGTTGGATATATTATGAGTCATTTGATTAAAATAGTGTTACTTAAGATTTATTCTCATAAAAAATGCTGGGAATCGTCATCATTCTGTCAGTCCCTTTCAGATTGCTGAAGAAACAATTTGTACCATGGCAAAGCTCTATGTTGCAGAATGTTTTATGGCAACAAGAGTATAGTTTCTAGAGATTCTTACAGCTGTTACACTAACCAGATAATTTTCTCTGATACTAAAAGTAAAGCTGTAGTAGGTACTGCATTCTCTCACTTAAGATGCATTATTATATATTTTTATAAAATGTGGTTAAAGATACAGGTAGCCAAGTGTTACAGTCTTGGCTTTTGTTCATTTTAATTTAACTTAATATTCTCCAACATTTCTGATAAAATTACTGTTCCCTGGTGATGAGTAGCTGATGCCCATTCAGTCTGACTTATATATGCTTGAGATTTCCTAACTGCACTGTTGGACAATGCAACACAAAATGCAGAATCTTGAGACTGTCCTGCATATCTCACAAAAGTGTCACCTATTCTGACTCTATTTGCCATTCTTGAGAGATATGTTGTGAAAACTTTATTTATGAAAGTTCTTTTTGCAGATAATGAGTTCTGTAAAAAAGGGAAGCATGATTCCTTAGGATGTGATGAGTCAGGTAAAGAACTTCTTAAAAAGAATTGCTCAATATATGAGCAGTATCAGTTTTGTATACTCACTGAAGTAGAACTCATATCTAGGAAAAAACCTCACATCATTTGTTAGGTAAAAACTCTCTATTACCCATCTGGAAAAAATCCAGAAAGAAATCTGGAGTTGCATGTGATGCTTATTGGGAGCTCTGTAAGCTATAGCATTTTTCAAGGCCAACTGAATTTGAGTGTCTCACATCAGGACAGTATACACTTGTCCAGTGTATTTTCAGGTTTGAGATATTTGAGCATTCTCTTAGAGAAAGTAGTGTGAAGGTAATTACAAGGGTTGGACAAAACAATGAGCTGGTTCGGTTTTCTGTCTCGTGATGACTTCAGGAGAGGATTACAACAATGGTTTCCTTAGTGAGCTTGTAGCAGCCTACAGTTTGGGGTCTGCCTGAGCCAGAGATTCTCTTTAGAGTTTGGCAACACTTGCTGTGCTTTCCTCTCCCTCAGGGATTTATGTAATCTTTTAAAATTCATCTGCATTTTTGACTGCTGCAATATCATGTAACAGTAGTTCCATAGCTTAACTGCGTATTTGTTTGTGTGTTTTGCATAGTTTTTAATGCTCATGCCTAATGATTTAATTTGTTACCTTAGTTATTTTGTTTCTAAAAATAATGACAGCATATTCTTTACTGACCTTCTTAGAGTTTTTGATTTTTTTTCTTTTTTAACTCTCTATAATCTTCTTAAGTACTCTACTTTTTCAGGCTAGATAAAACATGGAAGTATGTTTTGAGGAGTTTTTATACTTTCCGAATGTTTTATACTTTTTTTTTGATGGAAGCAGGGTGGCTGGGGGCAGAAGGTACCAAAATAGTACCTTCATTCAAGACAAGAGCACACAAAGATTTCTACCACAGCATAAGGGATTTCTGGGTTTGTGTTGAAGATGTGGGTACACTTGTGTCATTTCTTCAGTACTTTCCTTAAGGTTTCTAACATTTGTCTCCTCAGTTCTAACAGTATGAGCTATATGATACTTCACGTGGATTACATATTTACTATTCGAAATTTTCTCTGCCATTTTATTTTTTCAGTGGCTTAGTGTTTTGATACTGTGGTAGAATTTTCAGCAGCCAGCTTCAATTTCTGTTGCATTGGATAATTTACTAAACCTAGCAATTTTTTTCCTCGCTTGTTTATATTTGACTGAATCAGGCAGGATGAATTTTTGTGATGACTTGCTTTCTCTGAAAAAGCTGAATATTTGTTTTTAACCTTTTAGCTTTTTGTATTTTAATAGCTCTTAATTTTCAGAGGATTCCCCCCTTTGCATCCATAATTTTTAGTGTTTTAAAGACCTTTTTTGTAAGAGAACTTGTTAAATACCTCGATCTAAATAAGTCGACCATTCCATAGTTCCTGTCTCCTGATTTTTTGGGCATTAACTATTGCCATCTACAAAAGTAACCCTCATTCTTTCATATAATGTCCTGTTGTGTCTACTACAGAATCACAGGATGGTTGGGGTTGGAAGGAACCACTGGAGGCCACCTAGTCCAGCCCCTCTGCTAGAGCAGGTTAACCCAGAACATGTTGCACGGAATTGTGTGCAAGTGGGTTTTGAATAGCTCCAGAGTTGGAGACTCCACAGCCTTTCCAGGTGGCCTGTTCCAGTGTTCTGTCACCCTCAAAGAAGTTTGTCCTCATATTCTTATGGAACTTCATGTTCTTCAGTTTGTGCAGGTTGCCTCTTACCCTGTTGCTGAGCACTGTTGGAAGGAGTGTGGCCCCATCCTCTTGAGACCTGTCTGTAAGATATTTGTACACATTGATGAGATCCCCTCTGTCTTCTCCAGGCTAAAGAGAAGAAATAGGCTTCTTCTTATTTTACATAAGAAATGCTCCAGTTCTCTAATCATCTTTGTATCTCATTCTTCATAGAAGGATGCCAGATTGTTCAAGCATGATTTCCCCTTGGTGAATCCATGTTTGCTATTCCCAATAACCTTCTTTTCTTCCACATGCATATATGTGATATCCAGGATGAGTCGTTCCATCACCTTTCCAGGGATGAAGGTGAGGCTGCTTGGCCTATGATTTACTGGATCTTCTTTCTTGCCCTTTTTGAAGACTGGCTGTTCTTCAGTCCTCAGGAACTTTTCCTGTTCTCCATGACCTTTCAAAGACAATGGAGAGTGGTCTAGCAGTAACATCTGTTAAATCCCTCAGCGTTTATGGGTGAATCCCTCCAGTGCTCATGAATTTGTGGGTGTCAGGTTTGCCTAACCCTATTTTCAACCTGGGAAAGGCCGCAGGGTCTGGGGTTCCTGAGGGCCAGCCTTAGCAGTGAGTGAGAAGCAAAGGTGTTCAGTAACTCTGCTTTCCCTGTACGTTTTGTCACCAGGGCACCTACTTCATTGGGCAGTGGGCCCACGTTTTCCTAAGTCTTCCTTTTGCTACTGATACCCTTGAAGAAGCCCCTCTTGTCCTTGATACCCCTTGCCAGATTTAATTCCAAGTGGACCTTCGCTTTCCTCGATGCATACCTGCCATACTCTGATAATATTCCTATATTCTTCCTAAGTGGCCTGACCCATTTTCCACATTCTGTAAGTTTCCTTATTCTGTCTGATTTTTGCCAAAAGTGCCTTGCCCATCCATTCATGTCTCCAGTCCCTCTTTACTTAATGTCTTATTTCCAGGTATGTCCTAATCTTAAGCATAGAGCTTAAGATATTGAATATTCACTCTACTTGAATATTCACCATCTCTTTGGGACCTGCCCTACCTTGCAGAGACCTAACCTATGAGATTCCGCCAAGGAGGCCCTTGAAGGTTGGTGCCAGGGTTATTTTTCCTGAAGTCCAGGGCTATAATCCTACTTACTGCCGTGCTTCTTCCATGCAGAATCCTGAACTCCACCATCTCATGGACACGGCAGTCAAGGGTGCCTCCAGCCATCGCATCCCCAACCAGCTCTTTTTTGTTTCCTAGTACAAGGTCCAGCAACACACTTCTCCTTGTGGGCTTCCCCACCACCTACGTGAAAGTTATCAGTGCTCTGCAGGAACCTCCTGGGCTCCTGTATGCCGAGCTGTGATGCCTTTCCAGCAGCTGTAGGGGTGGCTAATGAGACTTGTAGGCCTATGGAAGGCCTCATCTACTTCTTACTAATCAGGTGGCCTGTAGTAAACACACCCGTAACAGTAACACCCGTTTTAGCCTATCCCTTAATTCTTACCCATAAGCTCTTGGCTCCTCCTTCATCTGCCTGTAGACAAAGCTTGATACATTTTGGTTGCTGTCTTACATAAAGAGAACTTCACTGCCTTGCCTTTCTGGCTTCTTTCCTAAAAAGTATGTAACCATCCATGACAGTATTCCAGTTAATGCGAGCTATCCCACCATACCTCTGTAATTGCAGGGAGATCATGGCCCAGCAACTGCACACTAATTCTAACCTTTACTGTTTCTACAGGTTTGCCTGGTAAAGATAAAAAATTTATTTATGTATGTTATAAATGCTTAGAACCAATTTTTCCAATTAAATAAAAACCAATTTATTTGATAGCAGATTTGGTAAGAATTATGGATAAAAAGCCACAATACAGGAGTACAGCTTCAAACCCGATTATCGACAGCTGGGTGAACAGCAACCTGACCCCTAGGGTGTCAGATCTGCTCTGTTCACCCCGATGTCTCGGAGCGGGGAGCTTATATACAGTTTATTTCGCTGGGGGAAACTTTGTATTCAAAGTCCAAAAGTCTTAAGATATTCAATTTGTCCTCTTGGTCTGTCCCATCGAAAAACAATGCTCTTCGAGGAAATGATGAATATTGATGAGTTTTTATCTAGGTCCAGGAAGAGTGTTGATGTCCCTGAGATGTTCCATATTGCCATCAGATAGCTTATCGGGGTGGTAATGGCCAGGTGGCTCCTTGTTGATGATGGCCCATCTCCTGCTCGGCCACAGCTTTAGTCTTGGAAATTTCTTCCTGGAATCCAATCAGTTATAGGAACTACACCCCCTTACAGGAATTTGCTCTCCAGGGAGTGTGGTTTCAACATGTTTCAGTTTGTATGTGTAGGATATAAACGTGTATTTTTTGTCATTCTAATATCAAGTGATTACAAATTTCATAAGCACGAATTAAAACACGTATTTATAACAATGTAGAATTCCCAGGACTCCTTTTAAGTCCAGTATGAGAGCCTCAGAAAGCTCCTATGTATGAAATACTGATGGGAAGAATTCATTCATTTTCTACAGGTTTTTGTAACTTCAGTGCTATAAAATCAGTAATGAAAGTATGAGTTGTGCAAATATGAGCACACTATTTTAAGAACAAAAATTACCATCTCCTACTTGGAACTCTTGCTTAATTATAGGTATGGATGTTTTAGGTTATTACAAAGGAGGAACTCATCAGCTTTTATAATTGTTTTAAATACTGAAGCAGTTCAGAAATTTCTTTTCCCACTTTTGCAGTGTTCAGTTACGAAGCTCATTTGTTTGAAATTTTGCTCAGAAGAGGTCAGTCTGAAAGAGGACAAGTGTTTTAGTGGGTTTTTAGCCTGCGTGATTACTGTCTGCTGTAACAATGAGTAATTGAATATAATAATGGCATCAGCCAGATCTGTAGTACAAATAGGTAACCTGTGTTTTTTGTCTCTTTTTCTTTCTTTTCTTTGTTTTTGGGGTTTTTTTTCTCCCCCATTGTTAAGCCTATGGAAAAGTATTCCTAGTGAGGAAAGTAAGCGGCCATGATGCTGGAAAACTGTATGCGATGAAAGTGTTGAAGAAAGCAACAATAGTTCAAAAAGCCAAAACAACTGAGCACACAAGGACAGAACGACAAGTCTTGGAGCACATTAGGCAATCACCGTTTTTGGTCACATTACATTATGCCTTCCAGACAGATACAAAGCTTCATCTCATTTTAGGTGAGTACTCTTCAGGATTCAAGTTCTTATAAAAAAAAGAAGAGCCCTTTTATCTCAATGCTTTGTAAGGGTTTTTTAATGTGGTCTAAAGTACAGTGTGTTTGGAGATTGCATGAGAAGGCATAGGAAGTAAAATACTGTTCATCTTCAACAGTGTCTGTGTTTGTGGTTTTCCTGTTTGAGCATGAGTGTGCTACTCTGACTTGGAGGGGGTAGTGGTTATCTGTGACTTACATGCAGCAAAACATGTATATGAATATTCATCAATGACCTGAAAGCATTTGTTCTGTTAAACATTTTGTTATGAGACAATTTGATCTTTGAGTATTGAAACCTGTATGTTTCAATTTTTGGGTGTTAAGAGACAGTCCAAAATCACACATTTCTTTGTTGACGGTAGAGCTTGTTCATAAGGTTTGGTAATACTCTAATTTTAGAAATATTTCTACCTTTCAGATTAGCAGCAAATTTTAGTGTTTGGTGTATGAGGCGTATTTGTAAGAAAATTGCCAGCAATTTTTAAAACCTTCTTGCATAGAATATTGTAAAAGAATTTTTATCCATAACTTCAATTTTTTAACCTTTATTAACAGTCTGATTTACATCAAATTAGCAAAATTTTATTAATGTTAAATGAATCTATACCTCTAGCTGTCAATTCTTAGAAGGTCTTCTATGCACATACCTTAGTTTCATGTACTACAGTGAAATAATAAATATGTAGAACTGAAATGGAGTATTCACTAGACTCCTTTAAAAATGAGAGTGGAAAATTGTAATCTAGGTTCTTGCAACTTCCTGTGACATTAAAGAAACACATTAAAGACATAAAAGGACATTAAGGAAATACATAAGAGATTGTCACAAATAAATCGTTAGAAATATGTTGATAGCTTTGTGATTCCTTGATAGTAACTGTTAATAATTAAGGTTTTGAAATTTATGTTGGATTTCAAGTTATTGACTAATAATTTGGAAAAAATTGAAATACTAAATGAGAGAAAATGTGAACATTTATTATAAGTATTATAGAACCATCCTTTAAGTCCAGGTGTTTTTTGCTAAAATGCACCTTAGATCCCATAAGAAATATTAAAAAAAATAAAAGGGGAAATCCCAACCGAAAAACTCTGTCAAACCTGAGATGGATGTAGTTGCCTAAAAATAAATACATAGCAGGGGGAAATTTAGGTGATAAGCAAAATTAGAAGGCCATAAAAGCCTCTTATATGAAAGAAAATGAAAAGCTTGATATTATATTCTCATAAGAGTCAAAAAGGAGTAAGCCCAGTAGGTCTGAAGAATGCTGCATAGCAGATAGTGGACACGTGCCCCGTCTGCACCACAACACAATGTTGAGGTGATGTTTGAAGCAAAAAGTTCATAGCTAAGATATAATTACAGCCTTTTTTTTTTTTTTTTTTTTTTCATAAGTTCTACGTCCTTTCTCAGCATATCTGTTGGGGCCAGAGAGGTCCTTTATTCCTTCATTTTTGGCAGAAAGTAGGAATAATTAGTTAAAAATTTTCTTTTAATGACTTTCTGTAACAGTGACAATTTCTTCTCCTTAACATGATGTAAAGCTGCTTTATAAATCAACTGGGCTTCACACCCCCTCTGAGGGGAAAAAACCCAAACTGTTTGTTACAGGTTTTTCATGTCTTATTATGTAAGTCTGTGTAAATCACTGTAATTTAGTTTTGGAATTTAAGTGTTTCAGAGGCTTCTGGATTTTGGGGGAAACCAGTAATTGTCTTGTTTTTGTACTTGGCTGAATTTGATGTGTGAACTATCTGCCATTTTAGTTTTTAGAGGTTTTAGAATTGGAGCCTCTGTGCAATATTTAGTACAGTTCTTCATGCTGTCAGATTACATAGCTATATGGATTTAGACTGAAACAAGTACAGACATGCAGCTTCATTTCTGCCAGATTTCCAGAAAACAGAGTTGGGAGTTGATTCCAATTATTATGTTGGCTTTAAACTACATGGAATGAACAAAGTGTTGTGTCCATGTGAGTACCATCAATTCTATACAGAATTTGTCACACAAAGTTTAATGTCTAATACTTTCAAAAATAGCTAAATAATCTGTCAGGTGGAGTTTATACTGAAGTAACCAGGATTTTTTTTTTCCATTATGTCAGTGATGCATTTGATCGTGCACCAAGAATTTGAAGGCTGGTTTCATTGGGCTGTGGTTAGTGTTACAACCTGGATAGAATTAAGCTTGTTGTGCCACTCCTGTGATGGCTTTGGTTTGGATCTGTTGGAATCTCTAGAACAATTCAATGCTTCCCTTCTACTAAGTTAGCAGTTCTGGCTAGAAATATTATAAAAATTCGTTTCTGTTACCTTTTTCTATGTGCTGAAGCTTTTTAGAAGAAGGAAGCCATTGTAAAATGTGGGTTATTTATACTTCATTAAATCTTTTTTATTTGCTTACTGGTCTAGATAAATAATCCTTCTTGTGTTGTTTGATTCCACTAATACTCCTTTTCAAAGAGAACTGGAGAACTGAAAGTGAAGAGAGATCAGAATGTGTATAATTTGTATATATGCTTTCTTCTTCAAACTATTAACTTAAAATAGGATTGGACTCCTTTTATGGTTTTGTGTTTTATACCAACAAATCTATAGAAACAATACTTTAAAAATATACTGAGTAAGATTTTGTGGGATGTGTTCCCTGCTCTGTGTATGTAGACCTCAAATGCAATAATGGGGGCTGTGAGGTTGCAAATTAATAGCTGTACATTGCTATGATAAACAGCTCTACATCTAAAATATATTTGTGTTACAGTGGAGCTCTGTTGTAATATTTTTTTTTTCCTTCTCCCTTACTGTGGGAAAATCCTTGTGTCATAGCCTGCAAAGAATGAAAGTGTGGTTTCCATGAGGGAGTGTATGTGGAAATAATCTCCTGCAGTAAGTTTTGCCATCAAGGTTTCCCTTGTGAAGGGAAAATTTTGTAATTGTCCATAGTTGATTATTTGCCCTAATACCTGTTTTCTGAATTGCTTTTTTTTGTGTCAGTCTGCCTTGTTGCTCATCAGAGTATTTCATGTCTACAAGAGTTCTGTTTGTAGATATCATTTGTGCTGCTTTCTTTTCATATTCCTAAATAACTAAAAGATTGATTTTGTGAAAAAACCCATTTTTATAATTTAGGAATACTTGAGGCTTATTTTGTGGTTTTGCTGCTTATTTAGAAGTGGGTCTTGTTCTTCCTTCAGTCCTCTAAGTAAGAAATTGAATATTGTAGAATAGAGATGAAATACCAGTGAATTACAATTAAGGAAAATAATCTGATAGTAGAATGTGTTACTGAATAGCTTACAAAGTACCTAATAATATTTCAATAAGAAAATTGTCAAAGTGAAATTAAAAGGTTCTGTGTTCTTTTTTTAGACTATATAAATGGAGGAGAATTGTTTACTCATCTTTCACACAGAGAGAGATTCTCAGAAAATGAGGTGCAAATTTACATCGGAGAAATCGTTTTGGCCCTTGAGCATCTCCACAAGGTAAAATAACCTTATTCTGGTGGTGATTTTGAGGACTTAAAGCTGTATTCTTTTTGTATCATATTAAGTTAATAAGGAGAGCTATTGTTTTAGAT
>VWZV01005807.1:206502-294828 GCA_013397155.1 Irena cyanogastra
AGAGATTTGAAAGAGATTTCATATTGCTTTTTATGGCATTTGTATTCTTAACCCCGTGATGAATTTCAGGCTAGTGTATATGATTTTTAAATCTCAACTGAATTGTAAACAAAATTGAGGTAAAAAAGACAATTTTATCCTTATGTAACTGCATCTCAGTCTAGTGTTTGTCTAACTGGGTTTCAAAATACATTTGCACGTGACACTAAGTTATTATTGGGGACATGGACAGTTGGTGGAAATTGAAACTTCTGCAGCACTGTTTNTTAGTATACATAGATATCTTTGTCTTAAGCAAAATAATATGAACACATGCATTGAATGCTTGTAAAAATTATCTGTTTGATCATGCATAATAATTAATGTTTTTCTTCTTAATTGAATCCAGTAAAATGTGCTTTCTTCCAGAGTGTAGCGAAGTGCTCAATTCTTCTCTGTTGGTACATGTCTTCTGCATTAGCTTAAGTTTTTTTCTGACACTTGTGTTTGCTTAACGAAGTTTAAAAAATTAGGTAGTAAATACTGAATATTGTCAGTCTTCAAACAGTGTGTCTGTGAGCATACAAATGCCTTAATAATAAATAATATAAAAATGGATATTCAGTATGAGGGATTATTGAATTGAAGCCTGAGACAGTTGGGTGGATGTCTGTGTACATCTGTCTGATGTGTAGAATGAATAGTTCATATATGTTGTTGTTTCTTCATCTGAAAACCTCTTGAAAAGAGTTGCAAATTTAGTTATAACTCAAATGCTTTTCACTGTTGAGTTGTTTGTTTTCATTTACTTGATGATGGAGTGAATATTGTGTTCTGGAAAGAAAAGTAGTATGTATTTTTAAAAGATTTTAAGGGACATTCCACTGGAGGAAAAGTGATTAAATGGAGATTAGACTACTATGGGTTTTGGTAGATGAACTAGGAAGAGATTTGTATACATTCCTAGTGCAGTTTAAAGGCAGTCCAGAGCAGAGAGAAGTGACTAAAACTTGACTCATTTAGTGCTTTTGGAAATGTCATCTAATGTGAGTGACCTTGTAGATTAGCAATGCATTTAGCTTTAAAAGACCCTTTATAATTGTCCAATTAAAGTGATAATGTCTTATCATTGCAATTAGACAGTGCATCCTCCAACACTGAGCATTCTCTTGCCAAAATGAGTAAAATTATCCGTACTTCAGATGACTTGCTACATATGCTTGTGTTTTAGTTAAAGGACTGTTCGGTGATGTAGACATAACAAACAATTATAAAAAGTAGATTTACATTTCTCTGAAGAGAAAAAAGTAAGAGTAAACTTTATAGTGAAATTAGTCCACAGAAGTTAACATTGGTTATAGATCTGTCTGGATAATTAGTTTTGGAAAAAGAAACTAAACAATGGCAAAAAGATTTTGCTTTGTTGGTGTGCTTCAGTTGGCTCAGTTTTAACTGTCCCAAAATTGAATATTAAGAACATACCAAACAATCTGAAGGCACATCACTGAGCTGGACTAATTTAATTGCACAACCAGGTTGTCAGTGATCAGTTGATTGTTTGAGCCTTTGCTCAAGAGGTTTCCCTTTTCAGTGCTTATCACAAAGAGGATTGTGCTTTTCCAACATGGACCAGTAATGCAGAAGACCAAAACATAAAATAGTTTCTCTCCAGATTTTGATGTCAAAATATTGAAGTGCTGTTAAGAATTTTTGCAAGACAGATCATGATTTCATTCAATGGCTGCTTTAAGGATACTGTTTTCCTATTTTAATATACCATTTTTAAAAAATCCTGTTTTGAGGAGAAACATCAATCTGTGTGAAGTAGCCTGTTATCCAGTCTTCTATTGGGTATTAGGTTGCTAGTCAACTCAGAAAAATTCTGATTCTGTTTACAAAGGGAAAACAAGTAACTTTCTGAGGGCAAATGCTCCCATTGTCATTAATCCATTCTTCTCATAGATTTTTTTTTTCTTTTGAATAACTGTGAATACCTTACTTCCATGAAACTTGGTCAGCCAGGTGAAATACTTAAGTGACCAGAGATTCACAGCCAAATGTACATGAATTTAGAACCAGATGGATTGCATTTGAGCAAAATTGTCCATCCCTACTTCTTTACCTTTTACATCTGGATCTCTCTGAAACTATAAATATTTGACATGTTCTATATGATTATCTTCATTAAAAGAAAAAATTAACTGTTGAAGGCTTGTAGTGACAGCTAGCAGAATGTTTCCCAGAATTAGTACTCTTCCATACCTTATAATTGTGCTTATTTTTGAAGAAATATGAGTTTTTCAGGTTTTGCTTTGTATACTGTTCTTTCTTGGTACTACTGCCTCTCTCTTCTCAAAAAGACAATGCTTTACAAAGTAAGCCTTCCAGAAACCGGAATTTTGAGAAGAACCTAGTACAAAATGTTCATCCAAGTTGACAGTGGTACATACTTGCGTTCCTCCTACACAATAATACGTTGTTTCTGGATTTTTTTTGTTTGCAGAATGGAGATTTTTGTTTTCTTTTCTCTTAGTTATTTGCTTTAAAATCCATTATCAAGAACTGGTTTAAATAATTGCTTGTAGAATTGCAATTGCATTGCACTGTGAGAGCAAACACAGGTGTCATAAAAGTCTGTGAGGAAAGGGTTCTTGAATCTCCAGTTGACATTAGCTGACTGTGGCCTTCCATTGACTTTTGTTCTGGGGTCACAGAGGTAGAGGTTGCAGGTTTCTTGGTTAATGCTGTTCAGTTTCTGTCCCCTTTAATTGCCTGTTCTGATGGCATCTGCTGGCAGGCAAATCTCATTCTTGTTTGAAAAATTGCGTAGCATTCCTCCATGTGTGTTGTGGAAACAGAAATCATTAGTCTGGTTGTGGCAAGAGGCATAGTAACCAATATGGTATTTTGACTTAACCGGCTTCTTTAAGTTGGAACAGCCACCAGGATAGGATGTTCAGTTAATTCCACATGATCCTGTACTTCTTTAAAAATTCTTCCTACAATGACATTGCAAATTAGTGGACCTTGATCTGCCCTATTGC
Organism: Irena cyanogastra; assembly: GCA_013397155.1. Lineage (NCBI taxonomy): Eukaryota > Metazoa > Chordata > Aves > Passeriformes > Irenidae > Irena > Irena cyanogastra. The sequence continues at coordinate 209,526 of VWZV01005807.1, forward strand.
AACCGTCCTTGCTCTAGTCTAAACTTTCATTTTTATATTACAGTCTTCATTATGATTTTGTTATATGCAGCAGAGCAGTCTAACTCGTGTACCACTGACCTTTTTTTGCCTTTGTTCTTCCTCATTTGTCTCTTGCAAAGGTCATAGTTTTGGTTGTGAATAGAAGTTTACAGCTATAGAAGCAACAGTCTTTAGCTGAGACACTTTTTGGTTGAAGTTATACATTCTGGTATGGACAGCTTAATTATTCAGTGTTAAGTGTGGATATTATCACCAGTAAGTTTCCCAAAGTAATTGAAACTTAAAAAAAAGTGAATAAAAAGAAGAAACCAGTCAGTATGGTAAGGACCTTATTGAAGCAAGAATTTCTTTTTCCCGCATTTTAAACCTATATCATATCTTTGAACTGTGAGAGGTCTTTCTGCCAATTTTCATGTCTTCCTAGATTAAGACTGTAATTATTGTTATTCTGGGCTATTAAAATGACAGCAAAGGATGTCACAGGTATAATTTCTATGGAAATGGGTTTTCTCCTTGGTGCATTTTCTTCTGAGGTAAAAATCTATGATAGGATGACCTCTAAGGCTCTCACTGAAGGTACAGGTCCTATTTCTGCCAAGAATTCAGGCTTTTCAGTCTTTACTTGTGATTTTTCTGAAATGCAAAATCCATTCAGCAGGGCAGCTTGTTAGAAGAACCTCTGCTATGTGGCCTTTCATATTACAAGTAAATTTTCACTTATGATAGCTTTCTTTTGATTTATCCTATGGTCCTGGTTTTCTTTTTAAGCTTACCAAGGGAACTCTAATACTTGATCAGTAGCTTGCAGCCAGTTTGCTGATAGATAATATATGAGATAATCTGTGTGATGCTGCTGAACTCTTCAACTGCTTAAATTCTTCAGTTCTGTAAGCTGTTCCTGGAGGAACTGTGGTTCTGGACTGGTTTGTCAGGAAGCGGCAGGATGGGGAGACTGCTCCCTGCATTAGTGTGAGCTAAGGGTGGCAAGATCCATGTACTCACTGACCAGTGGTACAAGAAGATCAGAGGGAGTCTAGTGCCAGAAAAACAGGCTTAGGCAACAGTCCAGTGTTATCAGAAGAGTTTGTTGTGAGGCGAGAGGCTTGAGGACAAGTCAGGATTTGAATTTGGTGGATCAGTATCGGGGAGATACCAAGCCGAGTACAGACATACCTACAGCGCAGCTGATGCAAGGTTCAAGAATGGGAGCCTGAACTTCTGCTCCCAGCTGAAAGTGGAGGAGGCCCTTGCAAAGGTTCTACACAGGTTACGTAGCTGCATTTTGTCAGAATTGATCTTAAGCAGAGATGCCTTAACCCCTAGGATTGGTGAAAGGGGTGGTGTAGCCTGTTGATAAGCTTGGGGCCCTGACATTGGTATCCTGGGAAATTTTTCGCTATTTATGCTTGTAGGAAAGCTGCAGGTTATGACTTTCAGGACTCTGATTATATACACTCACACCTGTACAAGATAGGAGCAATGATGATACTGAATTCTGTATTCTAGAAATTTTGGTATATCTCTTCATTTCTAATGGATGCTATTTAAAACACTACTGATAGAGCCCAGAGACAGTCTAATTAATGCAGCCTGGAACTTGGAAGTACATTTAACAAAGGAAGAAAGACAACTTGGGACTTGAAGCATTTGTTCAAAGGTATAAGCAGTTAAGGAAGGTAGTTTAACTTGGGTGTGTTTCCCTGGATTAATCAAATAAAGAGCAACAGTGAGGGTTCTCAGGTGCAGTAAAAACACTGTTATCTGTTCAGGCCTAGAAATGATCTACCACTTTAGGCATTTGAGGAGACTAAGAAATGGATTTTATGTTGCTGTTGAAAGGACGAAAAATTACCTAATTTGATAACCTGTGAAGCACTTTAGATGGGCCTATACACCCAATTAAGTCTTATTTCTGAATACAGTTGTATTATATGTCCTTTCTAATGTTTGCTGTGTGAATTTGCTTATTTCTTGACTAATTACTTTTTACTTGTAAAAGTAATAGTTCTTACTTGCTCTAGGTTTTAACCTTGCCTTTTGACCCTATCCTACCATCTCTTTTATTAGCAAGGTACTCCCATTAGGAAATACTTACACTGTTAAAGAACTTTTAGGGAAGAGTACCTTTGGTTTTACTTGCTTTTTACATGTTACAAAATTTATTGAAGGAGTCAAGTTTCATGGTTTGAAGGAATATGACAGAATTACAGTTTAAGAATGTGTCATATCTGATGTTCCAGGTAGTAGTCTAGCTCAGTTAAGAACAAAGTATTTGTACAGTAAGTAGCTGGGAGACCAGAAAGCAGTCTGTTATGTTTCAAAGACGACTTTTCAAGTAGTCGGAGAGGTGGGTCCAAATTTTGAGTGGTGAAAAGAATGGGTTCACTGAATACTCTGTCTAAATAGTGTTTACACAAAGACTTGTGAATTAAATAAACCATAAGATTTTATGATTCAAGTGTCTGTTGGAGCAGTGGTGGCTCATATTGTGTGGATCAAGTTCATCAAGTTAAAGAAATACGTCAAAGGCTGTACATTTAAATGTTAAATAATACAGCTTCAAATGGCAAAATAACTGTCTTAAGACACTTGAGCATTTTTGCACCTGCATTTACACTTTGGAATTAAAATCAGAGTTGCTCAAGCTCTGAAGCATTTTCCCAGACCAGTATCTGTATGGAAAGAAAATGTTCCCTATAGTCTTGTGCACATGTGCAGAACAATGTACTTGGAATATGCCTCAGTATTCTAAGCCAGATACTCTAAGCTCACTTTTCAGTTATGTGGATCTCTATTTTCATAGGTGAATTCATTTGATTTTGTTGAGGCCCTGAACTAATGATGATCTGCCTATTGAAGGAGTTAAATACTCTGTAACAGTTCCTTGGGATCAGGTCCTCTGCTCTGATAAGAATTGCAAGGCCTTCACCTCCAAGCTGCTGGGAAACACCCATCCAGAATTTGCTGTCACTACTTTTTTGCCCAGATTGCATGCCCTTTTTGGATGCGTTAGGACACAGAATCAGACATTTTCAGTGCTTCTGGGCTGTGTGAGTTTTTTGGCACTGGAAACTAGCACCATCCTTTCAGCACAGTGTCTCCCTAAATCAGACATAATGGAGTAGCCCTTTTTCGAAAGAGCTGACTGCAAAAAGACAGTTTGGCCCAGTAGAGATGGTCTTTTTAAGAGCATGTTGAGCATGAATGATACTTTGACTGTATTGACGTCTCATCTAATTCCTGTGATTCACTTTGGAATTGCAGTTCTCGTCCCACGTACTGTTATGAGCTGGTGAGTAGTTGCAAGACTTAATAACTGCCAGAGCTACCCTTGCATATCTTGTAAAAAACCTTGAAACTGAATTTGTATTATTGTAGGCTAGGATGTATGCTCTAAAGGACACATCCTTCTATGACAGTAGTGACTGTTTCTCCATCAGTCAGGCCTTTCCTGTAGATGTGGTGAATGTGATTAGTCTGCAGCAAAATAGAGTTTGATCTTTTCACTTTTTTGTTGCTGTTAATGTGATTTTTTTTATTTGTTGAAGGAGGTCATTAGACAACTCTGGAGGCATAAGACCTCTCTGTCATGAAGGAGCCAACTTTACGTGCATGCTTTCTACATTTTCAGGTCGTTTCAAAGGCCTGCTTGCCACTCCTTGGTTGTAAAGCACAGCCAAGGGATGATACCACAAGATCATCAAGAATGTGGTAGTGCAAGATTGCCATCCTTCTGTCAGCACTTTTGATTGATTTTTGGAGCTAGATATTTTGATCTCTGCAATTGGTGTAATTGTGGTCAAGCTGCCCAAGTTGGGGTACATAGTCTTAGCAAAGAAGACACTGCTCTGAGGTAGGGTTTTTTTTGCTGAAGTGACTGTATTTCTAGGACACATGCTAATCTGCATCATGCATCTCTTGGATGTCACAGAGTTCTAATGCTCTGTACCAAAAGCTTCTTGGTGCCCTTCCTCTTTTTGATGAAGGAAATGGAAAATGGGATGTTAAAATAAATTATGTGGAGACATAGTGAAACTGCCCTGGCGAGTTAAAGGAGTTACATTTCACTAAGATGCTTAGATCAATCAGAATAATAGCAGGGAACTTGGCAAGAATGAAGTGCTCTATCTTTTTTAATATTGCTGTAGCTGGTGTGGAGAAATTTATAGATCCACCCTGTGTGTAGCACTGCAGTATTTATTAGAAACAGTCTGGTAAAATATATTGGGACTGCCACTGTGTCAGTGCATAGCTCATCTCAAAGAAAAAGTAATAAGGAAATATAACTTGGTTTTCTAATTTAATAGCAAGATGGTTTAAGAAAATGAACTGCCTGACTGTCCATGTGAATGTACCATACACTATTCAAGAACTCTTAACAAAATTCTCTATCAATGGCTTCATGACAAGTTGTTGCTCTCTTAAACAGCTAACTGGTTTGAAGTAGCCGCTTCATTTACCTTTACTAAAAGATATGTTATTGCATAAACATTCAGGAATGATACTGAACTTGGTAAAGGAAGAGAAATCATAACCAACTGTTGTGTGCTAGAAGATTAAAACTATTTCCAGATTATTTGTAAACATTAGAGAACTGATTTGCTGATTTGGAACAAACATAATGACACCTGTTCAAAGACAAGGTCAATATTATACTTAGTTATCAGTTAGCCACACTTCTGTTTCCGTCCGTTAGTGTCTAATTGCTTGCTGTTCTGCAACTCAGAGGAGAGACCCACAATGTTAAAGGCAGGTATGCTGCGTGAGGGAAGAAAATGAGCATTCTGTGTTAGACAAAAAAATTATTAGGCTCAAACATTTGCAAAATGTGCATGTTCAGTGAACATTCATCTGTAGGTAATCCAAGTTCAGTTGTTTTTTAAGAACATCCTTTCTTGTGTTACATCTCATAACATGGAAGTGTTAATAATGTGGCTTTTGGAATTTGGATTTATGTTATACAGTTGAACAAAATGTAAATTTGGAGGGACTACAAAATAAGACTTGGCCGTGGTTTCAAAATGAATGTTGAAATACAGCTTACAGTGGCATTTTGTGACAGAATCACAGAGTGGAAAGGATTGCTGGAAATCACTTTGCCCAACCCTTTGGACAAATAGAGTTGCCTAGAGCTGGTTGCCCACGAGAAGCCTTTTGAACATCTTCAAGGAGGGATACTCCACAACCTTCATGGCCAGGCTGTGCCAGCGCTCAGTCACCCTCACAGTAAAAAAAGTGTTTCCTCCTTTGGTCTTGTCACTGGGCACCACTGAAAAGAGCCTTGCTCTCTCTTTTTGCATGCTTCCTTCAGGCATTTTTGTACATCAATGAGATCTCCCTGAACTGTCAGGTTCATTTCTTCAGGTGAAACAGTCCCAACTTTATCAGCCTTTTCTCATAGGTTCCCTTAATCATATTTATGGTTCTTTGCTGGACTCTCTCTGCTATATTCATGTCTCTCACATACCCAGGAGACCAGAAAATGACAGAAAATAAAACTGTTATTGGAGATAACATTCTTCTTTGAAAATAATTTTAAACCCACATGTAGGGCATAACAGCAGAAATTATTAGTGACTTCTTGTAAGAGGCATATTTAGCAGTGGCAAATTTACTTAAGTGTTCCTAATGAAACTTCATACTCTAAAACTTGTGTTTTTTAAGTAACAGCTAGATGTAATTGATGAAGCTTGTAACTTAATAAACCGCAACATAAACAAAGGTTTCTAACGAAGAAGTATCTGGATTTTATGACTTTAGCTGTTTATAAGTCAGGACATTCTACAGCATCTTACGAAGGCAAATCTGTGTCAATCTATAGCTAGAGTTCTGTGCTTTCAGACAGTTGTCTCGATATCTCACTTTGGCTGCATTATCTTCTCTCTTTGGAGAGATAACAAGTGAAGAGCAGTTTCTTTCTGTGTTTTCTGCTCCCATTCCTTTTCCTTTTCACCCTTCTTCCTCCTTCCCTCCCGCCCTCTCAGGTGAAGGAAAAAAGAACAGAGATTGAATAGGTTTAGACTCTTTGATGGAGGGCTAGGAATTTCTGACATTTTTCTTTGTTTGTGCTTTCTATCACACTATATTTCTTTAAGATAACATGTACTGGAAAAGATTATCAAAGATAAACAATAGTTGTGTCAAAAGAAAGTGGCATCATGAAAAGTTCATTATTTTATGGTTTTGTCTCAGAAGTTAGTATTTCAAGTTAATATTTAAACAAAATGAGGCCTCATAACTATTCTGAATTCAGAATTTTACCCCAAAAAACCAGTCACAGTATATGTATTTCAAGAAATACAGTTTAATAATATGCTGCTGGACTGTTTAATTTTTATGCCTTAGGGTAGCACAGAGCACTATTTCTACTTTTAGAAGCTTCTTCTCATTAGTGTAGTCTCTTATATAGCACCTGTTTTAAACTCCAAACCTGAATCTACAAATGTAAAACCTGACTTTTGAAATATTTGCTTTTTTGAACACTCTTCTTTAAAGGACCTATCAGGATCTCTCCCCAAAATGCTAGAAGCATGAAGGATAAGGGAGGAACAATGTTGCATGGCCCAAACACATGTGCTTTCGTCATTAGCAAGGTACAGCATGACCTCATGTTGACCTCAAAGGTAAATCGCTACCAGGGAACAATTATACATGCCTGTGAAAGCAGCTTAGTTTTGAACAAGAGAATAATTCAGTGTATAGAATATAAAATTAAATTTACAACACTGTCTGCCTTTCCCCTTCTCTGTCTTGTCTCTCTTCAAGTCTCTTCTTGAGAGAATGTTGTTTTTTATATATGTGTTTGTTGCGAAAGAAAACTTTTCTAGAGGTCATAATGAATTCCTAAATATGGGGAACTCAAAGGATCTTGTATCCAATTTAGTCAAATTGTGCATCTTACAAGTAATTCCCTTTTTAATGAAAAGTTTCATTTGTTATCTAGAGTATTGGTATTGCAGCCTTCAGAATGTATATCTACATTAGTTGGGGAATCTTCCAAGTTCTGAAATGTATGGATCATTTAGACTTATGGGAGAGTTTTTCTAAATATTAGTAGATTAATTTTTGTGTGCTTATCTTAGACTGCAACACAAACTTATGACATTTTATTTTTTCATAGAAGAATAAATATTCTGTAGCATTATGTGATACATCACTGCATATGATGGAATATTGTTTAGCTAGCAGTTCTGAGCTATTTGGAGAAGAATTGCTGCCAGCATCTCGGAACTGTTAGCCATATCTATCCCATATTATTTGTATAATATAATTGTTTGATGTAATTTTTTTTTCCTAGAATGAGAGAGCATATTCCTTCTGTGGAACAATAGAATATATGGCTCCAGATATTGTAAGAGGAGGAGACACAGGACATGATAAGGTATGTTCTAAGTTTATTACTGAAAATAAACTAATTTTTGAGTCAATATATTGCTCAGCTTGAGGGGCTTTTGTAAAATATGACATATTATCTTATTTAACTATGTTATTTAAGGTTGTCCTAAGATAGTTTCCTGTGTCTTCAATTGTATATTGATGTATTTTCCTCTTCTGATCTGAAGTAAAAGGCATATTTATAAAGGTGTAGAGGCTTATTTGTGTTCTGTTCAAAATTTGTTCTAAATACACTGTGGGACAATAAACTTAGCTAACACTTACTTACCTTTGCATAAAAAAAGGTAAGAGTAGAAAATGGTTTGTGGCTAATTCTGATATACATTTTAAACTGGGCATCAGAGAAATCTGTTATTTTTGTTGAGGTATGGGATAGGTTATTAATCTTATATGTGTTCTCATATTGTAAAATTATTTGGCTTGCGACTCAAGTTTTATATTGCAGTAAAGTGTCAGTAATTGATAGAAAAGATCAAGACAACAATAATTAACAGGTGATTTTTGAAACAAACAAAAATCCCTACTCTCTAAAATAATTCTACAATATTCCTAGATAACTTACTCTCATTGCTCACTATACTGGGAAGTTTTGGAGAATATTTAAGATGTATTTTTCTGCTGTCAACTGTGTTGAGTTGTCTTTCTGTTGTGGATCATGGAATGTAGTTGATTGTGGTTCCTTTTCTAGCAGCCTAAGAACTGGAAAAGTTTGGCTTTTGCCTGTGAAGGTTCTTTCTTTTCCTTCTCTAAGCATTCTGTGTCTCTTTTGGTCTGAGTTTACCTTCCGTTGGGGAGAACTGTAGGGGGCACAGATGGGATCTGGCAGTTTAAAGTAAAGCAGAATGACCTCCCTGATTCTTCTATTACACATAAAATAGAGTGTGCTTTGTCTTTTCACTTAGTCATTGTCTCACACCTACCTTGATTTCCACTATAACCTCTTCTTTTTCTACGCTACTGCTTGCCCAGTTGCTATTAAAAATGAAATTTTAAAAACTTACGAATTGAAGCTCTTTCTTGCACTCTCTTAGTTTAGTCATGCCACCTCCAGAGCATCTCTCCAATTTCTGAGTCACCTTGAATTATGATTCTGGCTTCTCAAAGCTTACAAATTCAGTCTTGTTGCTGACTTAGAGGAATCTCTGTTCTGTTATCTTTGGTTCTGATACTTTCATCAGATGTTATGCAGAGTCATACAGTATTCTATAAGGAGTAACTTCACAGTTTGATAGTGACTGTTAGCTGATCAAAGGTGTGATTTTACAGTTATGTATCTTATGTTAGTTGTTTACACCACACACTCACTACCTTACCATTGACAATGTCATATATGCTAATTTTAGAAGATTTTTAGTGTATTTCATATTTACTGCATATTTGACAATGCAAAGACCTTAAAAAAAGAGAAAACAAGATTGCTTTAGTATGCTGTGCTCTCATTAATCAATATTTTATCATCTATAATATCTTCTAGATGATTGCAGTGTTTGTCTTAAGGACTTGCTCTAGTATTTCAGTATTTATTTTTTTAAAGTTTAATTTCTGATTCTGCAGATCCTCCTTTTCTTTTGGAAAAACACATGCCAAGAAGAAATTCTTTGGTATTTTCTCTGAGAATTATTTATTTGCAAAGATAATTAGTAACAGTACAGAGACTTCATTAGGTAATTCTTCTAGATACTCTTGGCTGAATATATGAGACATCAGATTCTGTATTTTGAAGCAAAACCAAGTAAAATATGTGGACAAATGGTCATGATTTCACTAGTTGTCTTCCTGTGTTGTATTAATATTGCCAAAAAGTAAAGCAGAAGTTTCATTGATTTGCAGATTTCATGGCTGTAAACCTGAGAAGTTCAAACACCTTTAAATAGTTTTGTTGAAAGGACTGAACTGCTTCATTTATTATTCATAGTAGCATCCTTCCTTTTGAAAAAAAGAAGTATTTTGGAAGTTATGAGGTATGAGAGATAAAAATAATATGATTAGTGTGTGGGCAGCCAAATATCCCATGTGTTACCACAGTCCATCCCTTGAAGGCCCCTGAGGTGCAGCAGTGGCACTGGATGACCATAACTGAACAGTGCCTGTGCTGTGTGGAGCTGTCCATGCAAAATGGATAGCAGGGAAAGTAACAGGAGCTAAAATGCAGTAAACTGTCAAAAGTGGGAGTAACAAGGCTTGTGCTAGATCCTTACTAAAGTTCTTTACCAAAAACCCCACTGTTTTACCCATGATCCATTGCAGCAGTAGGATGTTGGAGACTTGGTTTTTCTGAAAGCTTTACCTGTGTGAAGCAGCAAAGAGGTGAGACATGAACTGGCTGAAATTGTGTTCAAGGTTGGAAATGTCATAGGTCTAATAACAGGAAAAAACTGTGCTTTTAAGCAGATTCCCTGAAAATCTGTCAGGTTTGGAATATCTGACAGAAGCAAATAGTACCTAAGTGAAAAATTTCAGGAACATAAATGGACAAATAGTGGTCCAAATATTTAAACATTAAAAAGTTGTTGATGTTGTTGGTATTGGTGTTATTAACAACAACAACCAAAAACTGAAGGATGGGATGCCATCCAGATGGACCTGGACAAGCTGAAGAACTGGGCATACAAATCTCGTGAGGTTTAACAAGACCAAGTGCAAGGTGCTGCACCTGGGTCAGGGCAACCCACGGTGTCAACACAGTCTAGGGGATAAAGACATCAGAGGAGCCCTGCTGGGAAGGACTTTAGGGTGCTGGTGGATGAGAGGGGAGGGGATTCTGCCCCTCCACTTCCCTCTGTTGAGACCCCACCTGCAGTGCTGCATCCAGCTCTGGGGTCCTCAGCACAGGAAGGACATGGACCTGTTGGAACAAGTCCAGATGAGGGGCACCAAGGTGATTAGAGGGATGGGACACTTCTCTTGTGAGGAAAGCCTGGGAGAATTGAGTTCAGCCTGGAGAAGGCCTCATTGTGACTTTTGAGTACCCGAAGGGAGCCTACAGGAAGATGGAGAGAGACTTTTCACAAGGGCACTTAATGACAGGACAAAGGGGAATGGCTTTAAACTAAAAGAGGAGAGATTTAGATTAGATGTTAGGATGAAATTCCTTACTGTGAGGCTGATGAGGTACTGGAACAGGCTGCCCAAAGAAGTTGTGAATGCTCTGTACCTGGAAGTGTTCAAGGCCAGGTTGAATGGGGCTCTGAGTAACCTTATCTTGTGGAAGGTGTCCTTGCCCATAGCAGGGGGTTGGAACAAGACGGTATTTAAGGTCCCTTCCAATCCAAACCCTTCTATGATTTCATAGCATTTTTGGTGCTTGGATTAACTGTGGACTGTGATCTTAAATTGTGCTTTTTGAACATTCCTTAATTTCTCAAGCTCATAAAACTTCAAATTCCACTACTTCTTAGCAAGCCTTAGGTTGCTCTGTTACTTTGAGTATGTATTAGAAGTATTTCACATCACAATGGTAAAAATCAAAATTAAGTCTGTCGGGAAAACAAAAGGAACTTTAGTAGTCAGTGGAAAGAGTTCAGCTAAGTGGAGAGATTTCACTAAAAAATTAATTTATCACAGAAAATACCTTCAGTCAGTACCACAGTTGTTTATGCTTCCTTGTATCCCATTTTGCCTTTGTATTTGTATATAGATAGGTTCTTCCTATGCTAGTTGCTTTCTGTGTGGGTTGTTCTGTTCTTTCTTTTGCTAACAGTTTTACTTCAGCGTATCATAACATACATAATTACTGTTGTTCTATAGGCTGTTGATTGGTGGAGTGTTGGTGTTCTTATGTATGAATTATTAACTGGAGCATCACCATTTACGGTCGATGGAGAGAAGAATTCCCAAGCAGAGATTTCCAGGTAAGATCCAAAGCAGTGAAGTATATGTGCTTGCTAACAGATGATCCTTATGCCATACTATATGTTTTGTGAGAGTTTGTTCATTTAAAATTTAGGAAGAAAGTGCTGCCATGGTAACATTTTATGTGCTCCAGTTCTGGTCAATAGAATGACATCAGAAAGTAGATAGGTCTTTTGTAAAGTCAGTTCTACTAGCTAATAAAACCTGTTTTGTTTAAACTGCAGTGGAGCCACAGCCTTGTAGATATTTACCCCTGTTTCATGTTTACTGTTGAAAAGGAACTCAAATGAAATATCAAAGTATACATAAATAGAATTATCACATTCCAAATCTTAATACATTAGAGATATCTTTAGCTAGAGATACTTTTTTTATCAGCTCTTGCTAGGTTGTTCTAGCAGACTGCAGATTTAAAGTGTCAGAATGTACCCTACTCCCACCTCTTTCTTACAAGTAATGTTTAGTTTATTAGTGTATATCATGAAATGAAGATCTTTTCTAGCCTCGTTTGCATATCTGAGAAGAAATGAATATGATACTTAGAGAAATGAAATAAACAATACCATTCTCATCTTTTACATACAACCTTTTTGTTACATTCAGTAATCTCCACTCTTTAAAGATTTGTTTTTGCTACCTGTGTAAAAGCACTGGAGCATTTTTAAAAGACAAAGCAATAAGATTCTCCAAAACGCATTACTGAAATCTACCCCAAAACAAAAATTCCCTTTTACTGGTTTTCTTTTGGAGCAGGAAGTTGAGGTCTTAAATTGCTCAAATTACTAACTGCTGTCAAAATGAGCTTGCAAGTCCAGTCCCCAAAGTAAGAATAGTCTTGCTTCTGTTGGGAAGGTATTGTCCTCATTCTGACCCTCACTTGAAATCACTTGATATTTAAGGTTGTAATGGATGATAGAACATACCTCAATTATTTAGAGAATTTGTTTTACTTCCATTATAAATTCAGGCAATGTCTTGAGGAAACTAAAGCTTGTTTATTGGTTTTTATTTCTCTACCACAGCGAACAGGAAACTTGGACAGTCAGTAGAAAAAATACAGGGGAGAGAGGAGTCCATTAATGAAAGAAAATTCAGGACTTCACCCACTTGGTCATTATATTGCAGTTAAAACTTCACTGCCCTGTTTCAGGTTAGAAGTTCAGTTAACTGGTTACTTACGCCATGGCTGACTTTGGTAATTTTGATTCCCAAGATTTACTAGATGGGACTCTGAAGGAGTAACAATTTTTTTTTGAGAGAGAACCTTCAACTGAACTTTACAGATACGGTTTCCCAAAAAATGGGAAACATTTTAGTTATGTATTCTACAGGACTTGACTTTGTTTTGGTAGGTCCTTCTGTGCTTTTTAAGATAATAATATTTCTGATAATTTGAGTAACTGTAAGATTGTTAACATCTGTGCTATGATAGCTAGTAACTTACTTTTGTTAGCTGTGGCAAGTTTACTGTCTTGCTGTTCAGTCTGTTTATGTTCTGGTGGATGTTTATGCTATGCATTTATAGACAGCAGTCCTATGGTATTTCAGTTTGCATTTTGATAAATTTAGAAGTTAAATTCCTACGGTTTCCTATATTGAAGATGTTCCGCAGTGTTCCTGTTTCCTGAAAAAGCCTTTTCTTAACTTAGCTTCTGTTGTTCTTTCTTACATATGGACAATTTATTCTTGTTGATGTTTTAAGAAGATCTTGGTTAACGGAAGGAATAATTTACCATCTGAACAAAAAAATACTTCCTTTTTCTTGGGTTCTTCTTGTTGATGCCAGTGCTGGTCTGATAGACCTAATTCCTTTTCCTCTTCTGTCACTTTCAGCTGATGACCCCCTGGTTTGTAATTCTTCCTCCCAGCTATATAGCTGAAATCTTATTCCCAGCTATATGACTGCATTTCAGAATAGATTTCATCTGTCTTGTGTTGCTCCTATACTTATATATGGTATATACTTACACCCAGTGGTTTCTAAATCCTTTCCACTGATTGCAGTTTCTTGTTGGAAACAGTTCAGTTGGATCATTTCAGTGTTGTGTCTGCAGTTTATGTCAGGGATGTTATGTTCCTTTTAAGTACATACAAGAGCATTGCTGCTGCCCTGGCTGCTGCACTGAGTCATGTGGAACCTCCTGGGGAATGGTGACTGCTGTGTGCCTTTGAGAGGAACAGGAGTGTGTTTGGAGGTTTCCCTGAGGATAGTGCAGAGCAGGCAAACAGTGACAGTTGTCCCTGATAATGAAATTACTGGCACAGAGATGTGAGTTGGTACAAACTTCTTTCTTGATAGCAAGGTTGTTCTAACCAGAAATTACATGGGTTAACCTAAGTATGCTTAAACTTGACAATTGCAGCAGACTTAGAGAATTCAGTTTTTTACTTGCTCACAGGCTGTTGAAAGCATGGTTTTATTTTTCTGAGTTTAGGGGGGGAAAAAAAGTTGTCTTTTAAATGGATCCGGGTCCTTCTTTTATTTTACCTAGGTAGGAAGTAATCTTAGATATTTTTAGATAATTTTACTCCCTTATGTAGCACAATGACTGTCTGGTGTTAAATTTGAGCATGAAACTTTGCTCTAAAATATCTCTCCAAGGGAGAGTTCTATTCTTGTGCTGGAAACAGTGTGTAGTTTCTATTTTTTTTTCTCTTTCTGATGAGAAATTGTGTTGATCTTAATCTTTTTGGCAACACTGTAGACTTCTTTGATGGAAAATGGAAGTTAAGTAAGTGCAAACTTTGCCTTTTATCTCTGTCTCTGAAGACTTCTCGTTCACATGCTTTGTGTATGGGTTATTAAACTTGATTAAATAAAAAAAAAATCATGAAACTCTGGTATCTCTCCTCTTTTAGTGTGCCTTCTCCTCTTTCTTTTCCCTTGTTCCCAAATCTTCCTTTCATTTTTGAGAATTCTGAAGTTCCATTGCTGCAGAGCCAGGGATAAGAGCCATCCTGCAAAAGCATAGGCAAGGGCTGGGACTGACTACACATGCAGTATTTTCACTTTGAGTAGTTTGTAGCGCTGAATTGAAAGAGACAAATCTGTTTTAGGGGGTGACTTTTGAGGGTCCTGTCATGTATAGGATATAAAATGAGCAGGAAGGTTTTGGAGTACTAGTTTGCAGCTGTGCAGCAGTTTAGAAAATCTTACCAGCTTTAGGGTTATAAATGTATATATGCCTTTTAAAAAAAAAGTATCTATCTATAAAATAATCTATAGACACATATGATGCCATATTAGCATACTAACACCAGTAGCAGCCTGTGGTCTTTATTTTACGTAGTTGGTTAGACTTTATTTAAACTTCATGGAGGACAGCTGAAATCTGACAATCTGTTAGATCCGTGGAGATACTTTAATCTATGATCCTGCAAGAAACCTTTTCTTCATAGAGCTGTTGGGAAGATGCATAACAGCTGTATACTGGGATGCCCTTCTTTATTGATTTCCTTCTTTAATCAGTGACTCTAGTGATTGCTAGGCCTTTTAAAGGACGGAATAGTCATTAAATCCCACTTCTAATTTGCATGATTTCTTCTAGATATTTTCTCCTAGAGCTTTTAGCTACATCTATAATGTACAGAATTTTTATGTTTAGATGCATGTCAGAGTGCATCAGTGAGTCTGCCTATAGATCCGTTCAACCATTCAGTAAAGCAGATGGTTTAAAAAATGTTTTAGGTATTGTAGCACAGTTTCTGACTTGTATAGAACCAGGGATACACGTCTGTATCTGACTGTTCCAAGATGGAACAAAAGAACAAGCAGTGACTGGTTCTGAGGTGACAGGGTCGTTTGCAAATATAAGGGTAAAAACTCTGCTTTGAAAGTCTTGTACATTTGCCCTTTAACAGGGTTACAGCTTGGAGTTGCTTTCTCTTATTCCCTGTACATCCAGATGGATATATATCTTTTTGATGGTGCTTGTAACACAATGTCTGTTTAGAGACAAGTTTAGGAGAAAACACTCTGGAATGAGTCGTTTCCCCTAAAAAGGGTTCCAACTATAGGAACAATAGGTTCCTTCCCGCCAATAGGAAATGAATACTAGTGGATGAAAGCGCAAAAGCCTTTTCCAACGGGTAATTGACACTCAGAATGCCCACAAAGCACGGGAAGAAGGTAGATAAATGCTAGAGATTAAACTGTCAGAGCTTACCCCCTCTCCCCCTTGCATAGGAACAAAAACCCAGAATGCCAGGGAAAGAAAAAAAGACCAGCTTGCCACATGGTAGGTAGAAGATAGTGGCTCCTCTCTCAGGTGAAAAAAAAACCCAAAAAGCAAACAGGAGATTCAAACAGCAGTTTGGGCAAATAGGGAGAACCTGACTCTAATGTTGGTCCCTTCTTCACAGCAGATGAAGCAGGTGGGGTTGGTGTGCTTTCTCTCAGCGGCTCAGCTTTTCTGAGCTATGGGGCCAAGATGGAGCAACCCCTCTACTCCTGCTGGTCCTGACCAACTCCTGTCTTGCAGGTCCCTTTTTCTTTTGTCTCAGAATTAAACTGTCCAGTTTACCTTGGAAAAGTTGCTGAAAGATTGCTACTGCAGCTTTCCCTTTCCCAAGGCTAGGGAAAGGGAAAAAAAATTCTTGCCTGGGCTAACAAAAAAATCAAGCTAGCCAAGCAAAAAACCACACCCCCTCAGAACTCTGGAAACCTGGGGAGTGAGGCTTTGAAAAAAATCACTCAAAGGACCCAAAGGCTCCCTCCCACCCTTAAAGATACAGCACCTATTTTTAGGGATAAAACAGAAGGTCAGGGAATAGACTGTCATCATAAATCACCCCAAGAAACACAATTTTCAAGGCACTGTAGAATTAGATTAGGCATTTCCTTTTCTTCCTTGTCATCCATTAGTGTGTCCTTTGCATTATCATTATTTGTATTATTTGTGGGGAGAAGTCATCAGAGCCCAAGTTCCTGGAAAACAATACCAGTGGGGTTGCTCCTAGTTCTGCATAGTCTGCCACAGAGAAAGGTAAGATGGAAATGATTCATGCCAAGTGTTAAACTTTTTGACAAATGCAAGGGGTGGTTTCTCTGAGTGTTCAGTACAGCCAGAGTTCTCTCATCAGCAGGGTAATTTCAGCTTGCCCCAGCTCAGAGGGCGTATACCGGGCCAGGTTAAGGAATAAATACAGCAGAGTATTCCTTCAGCTTCCCAATTGCCAGTTGGGATACTTAGTTCTTTCTGTTTGCATCTGTCACTGTTACTGGATCACTGCCATAAACAATGTGGACAACCCCATAAACATGAAATGTACAAAAGGATGGTGGTGATTGAGAAAAGGAAAGGGTTGTTAATGCTAAAAGCCATAGCTTCTTTACAGAAGCACACACATCCCAGAAAGGATTTTGATACATGCTGCTTCCTTCCTCTGAACACTGTATGGGCTACTGTTAGAGCCTTGAGTAACCTTCAGTACAGCACTTCAGTAATGCTGAACTAGTGAAAGCAGACTCTCTTCACTTGATCAAGCTGCTTCACAAATTTCTGTGCTCTCACATGTTGATCGAATCTGGTCTTTCTTTTCTGGCAGCTTGATTTCCGTCCTAATTAATGTGATGCAGCTTCACATACTTCAATTCCGTGATAATTTTATGTAGTTTGTGGAGCTTCTAAAGAAGGTAGCTTTGGTCCTCACTATCTCTGGAATATGGTTCTGTGAACCAATCCAGAGCATCATCAGTGTTTTCTAGTATCAGTCAACCTCAAAAGTATTTTTGAATTAAAGCTGCTTGCAACTTATGTGAATCTCCTTGTAATGGAACATGGCAAAATGCTGCCTTTTCTGCAGTGGGTTCTAGGAGGCTCAAGAGATGGAAGATATTTCTCAATATAAAACTTACTGTACATCTGCTGGAAGTACAGTACAGCAGAGAAAAAACAGTTTAGGAGGTTGCTAGACTATGTGGAAGAGAACTTGCTCTAGAATTTCCCTTTTGATTTCTAAGGACATCCCAGATTTTCAGTCTCATTGCTTTAGAAATCAATTTCCAAAAATACTGATTGGGGTGTTTTTCTTCCCTTCCAAGAGCCCAAGGAGAGCTTGTCATTTTCCAGAGTCTTTGTTACATACCTTTCTGATTCTTTTATCAGAACGGTTGATAAAGAAGCTTCTTCAGATTTAACTAACTGCAGTGATTTTCAAGCTATGAAAACATTGTAGATTTCATTGGCCCTCTTGTAAATAAAGTAATTTTTCTGGTGTCCTGTCTTCTGTCTTTAGAACAGGAAGGGTTTCTTACTTCTTTACCTGCTTCCCCTTTCTGAAACTGGGTGATTCCAGAAGAGACTGAATCTTTACTTCTCCATCACTCCTGCAGTGCAAGAATACTCTTGTTTAGTGATGTTAAATTTGGTATTAACATCCCTAATTAAAAAATCATTTGATAATATTGTGCTTTTGTCTGCTTTTCTGTAAAGTGAAATGTGTCCAGAAGTTGAAGAGAAGTGTTATGGTTGCTGTTAGTTCTGCTAGCAGAAGGGCTATGATTTAGACCCTTCCTGGTAGATATACATCACTTAACCAATCCTGTAACTCTTCACCATCTTAAAACTCAGACTGTATTTTCCTAACTCGTTTCAGCACTACTTAAACCAAGAGGTTAACTTGCTTTGTCTTTTTGTTTGCTTGAAATTGGATACTAAGGCTGTAGAAGCTACCCCTGGGATATGCACATTTTGAACTTGGTTTTGTCCTTCCACACTGCCAGAACAAGATTATTTAGGAAGCACTCTGTTTGCATCTGTTTTTGGACTAATCCAAGAAGCTAGAGATTTCAAGATAAAAGTTTTCTCATGGCATAACTAACTCTAAGCATATGTCATGCAGTAACTCTGAACAAAGTTTAGGAATGTCCTTCAGCGATCAACTTAAGCTCTGGCAGAAACATAATAGTTGAGATCTTATTATTGCCACAAATTCTTGTCATTTCAGCCTCAGTCTCTCATGGCTTCAAAATGTTTCAGTTTGTGTTTAGTGGAGGCACTGTAAGCCCTACTATGAAGTCACCACAGTGAGGGTATGCATCAGGCTCTGTAGACACCGGACTGTACACAAGCCAGCAATGTGGCCTTGTTGCAAAGGCAGCAAATGGTATCCTGGGCTACATTACCCAAAGTGTCGTCAAGCTGAGGGATATGATCCTTCCTCTCTACTCAACACTGCTGAGGCCACATCTGGAATACTTCTGGTTCCACTTTTGATCTATCTGGTGCATGAGAGTGATATATTGGACATATTGGTGGGAGTCCAGCAAAGGGCTGCTGACAATATGAGGAAAGGCTGAGAAGGCTGGCACTCTTCCTCCTGGAGAAGGGAAGGCTCAGGGACACCTCATCAATGTGCATAAATGCCTGAGGAGAGTGTACAAAGAAGAGGGAACCAGGCTCTTTCAGTGGTGTTTGATAACAGGACCAGAGATAAGCGCCACAAACTGAAACACAGAAGGCTCCCTCTGAGCACTAAAAAACACCTTTTTACTGTGAATCTGGCTGAGTACTGACACAGGCTGCCTAAAGGAGGTGGTGAAGTCTCTCTCCTGGGGGATATTCAAAGGGTTTTTGGACATGGTGGTGAACAACTGGCTCTAGGTAACTGCTTGAGCAGGGGACCAGATCACCTCCATAGATCCATTCCAACCTCAACTCTTCTGTGATTCTGTATGCTAAAAGATTTTTTGTGTCTTTGGATATGTTACTTCCCTTTAGAGTCCTTAGCTTCAGTATTGAGATTTGGAGTAGCTGAGAGTAAACTTGCCTACCTCTTTATATAGAACTGTGGGAACTACAGATATAACAGATAGGTATTGAAATGTGATTCTACTTAGGCTTCCAAGGTTTTAACTTCCACTGGCACAATGTGATGATTTCTAGTTCTTGTATTGAAAAAGTGGTGAGGTCTCTGTTTATTCTCTCTTTACCGTTTTGAGGGAACCACTGCCCAGCTCCCTAGAGTCATCTTTTCAGTAAGCTGGATAGTCCTAGCCTTTTTATAAAACTTTCTATAAAAGACAGTCTATGTCTGGTTAGTCTTACTACTGTTCTCTAAAACTTTTCCAGTTATAGTGCTTTCTTTAGAGACAAGGGCGTGAGTACTGCACGCGACACAGAGGGTGAAGGCAAACCTCCAATGGCCCAAATATGGGCGGGTTTTTTCTGTATTTTCTAATACATTTTAATGTTGGAATTATTTTTGGTTTGGCTGCTATTAGGCATCAAGTTGATTTCTTCATGGAACTATCTGTTGCAACTTTTAAATAGTAAACTCAGTATGTGAAATGAGAATTGTTCTCCTTTTGTGGATTGAGTTACATAATTTATCTCTTCAGATGTTGTGTTTCATGTCTGCAGTTCCTTAAACCTTCTTTTATTTAAAAAAGGTTGGTTTCATATTTGTCATCCTCCTGCTTTTGGGTACAATAGAAGTTTAAGTGAAATGTTAATGCTTCCATTGGTATGGTAAGTCTTTAGCTCTCAACATTTTAAGTAATTACCACATTGTTATTTTGTTTATTTTAAAGGAGAATATTAAAAAGTGAGCCACCTTATCCACAAGAAATGAGTGCTCTATCTAAGGATATAATTCAGCGTCTTTTAATGAAAGACCCCAAGAAGAGGCTAGGTTGTGGTCCCACTGATGCTGATGAAATCAAACAGCATCCCTTTTTCCAGGTAAAGCAAACAACAAAACTCACTAGATCCCACTTATTCTGCATTAGTGCCTGTGAAATCAAAGTCTAAGGAAATTCTCTTGTTCTGTTAACAGAACAACTTAGAGACATATTAGTTGCATGAATAATTGCATTGGAGTTAGTCAGGCTATCCATGTGTTTGTATGTATGGATTTTGTGTGTATTAGAAGGGCATGCTAGGTTTTTAATATATTCTGTCTGTATCTATCAGTTAGTTGAAGAAGCCAAAAGACACACTACTTAAATCAGAAGGTTTAATACAAAACACTGAATTGTGTTGTGTTGTCTGTTGGGTTTTTGTTTGAAAGGATTTTTTAAAGACCCCCACTAGCATTATTAGTAAAATTTGAATATTGATAAAATTCACCAAACTCCTCTATTTTCCTTGGCCTAATTTAATCTTCAGTCTCATTCAGTAAATTTTGATTTTATTCAGATTTCAGTGTATTAACATTTGCTTTCAAACCATGATGAAGATTGGATTTGCGTACAGTATCTGTGGTGTTCTATCCACTGTGGTTAAAATTGTGTGCTTTCTTTGAAAAAACAAATTATGTATTTATGGTGCTTCTGAAGTTAAGTAGAGTTAAGCAGAGTTAAACTTCCTTAATTCATTGTTTGTTTTGGGAGATGCTTTTTGCCATCATATAACACTTTCTATTCTTTACTTAATTTCAGTTCCACTCCTTTACAGTAACAGGGCAGTTTTCTTGTATCTGCTATTTCTGTACTTCCTCTTTCTAGTCATGTTTGCAAGTAAGAATTTGTAGGTTTATGCTGTCAGGGCTCTGAAAGCTGACATTGGTAATTAAGCATAGAAATTGGCAATGAAAAGTTAAGATGCTACATGCATGCGCTGTGGCTTACAAAAATATAAATATTGCTTATTCTGAAATAGAGGAAGAAATTCAAGGACCATCATGCTAATTGTTTGGCACATCTCTACTGTTAAATTATGTTGATTTTCTTTTTGATTGGATTCTGTCTACATGCAAATAAGTATGATACTGCTTGGCTTTAACTAAGCGAATTAATAGAGCATAATTTGAATGTTTTTAATCTGCCTGTGGAAAATGGCAAAGGGAGGGAGGACTGTGTGTCTGGACAATCTCTCTTTCCAATATTTCCTTCTGCAAAATTTTCATTCAATTCAATTTCTTTTCCTGGTTTTTGTTTAGAATATTAATTGGGAGGACTTAGCCGCCAAAAAAATACCAGCTCCATTTAAACCAGTAATCAGAGATGAATTGGATGTCAGTAATTTTGCAGAAGAGTTTACAGAAATGGATCCAACGTACTCTCCTGCAGCAACCCCTCAGACTTCCGAAAGAATATTTCAGGTATTTTAAAAACGTGAATTCATTCTTTAAAGAAAATTATTATTGAATAATTCATCATGTATATGTAGCTTTTTTTTTCACCTTCTGCCTGTTGAGTTTTTGGAATTAATTGTGTAACTTCTAGTCCCAGTTCCCAGGGCTTTTTGTTTAACAATTGCAAAATGAGAAAGGTGGAAACCGTCCTCCTGCAAATATAAAATTCCTTGTTTCTCCATTCCCACCTGAATGTCCTACTTGCTGGACTAACGTCAGTCTGTTCTTTACTGATTTTTCATACCTTATGAGTCTTGTCATCCTGATTCCATCAGCCTGGGCTGCCAGCTTTGACAAAAACAACATAGTTCACCCATTTCCACATTATGTGCTAGTTGAAGTAATCCTTTGGGAAGTGGGAGCTACCTGCAGAGCTGGAACTCCATGTTTTGTTGGAGCGCTCTAGTTACTTGACTGATGTTTCCAGTTGAGTAACAAGCTTTCCTTAATATTCTCTTCGTGCTATTAAAGAATGATCCCATCTTAGACTACACAGTCTGGATGTCAAATGGGCAGAAACAGCTCATGTGCAGCCAACTTGGTACCAAAGCTGCTTGTTTGGATTGCTTTCCTTCTCCCCTCGTGCTTTGTTGTTTTTTATTGTCTGTCTTTGAGCAGCTTAATCCCCAGGGTAGAGGAATGTAGTGTCATGTTTTGGCACTTGTTAGATTCACGGTGACTGTAGCAAGCAGGTTATGCATGTCTTAATAATATCTGATTCACCCTGCAGTGGTAGTCACAGCTGTTGTTGTTATGACACTCAAACTGGGCGCATCGTTGCCCACACACATTGATATGAAGTTTATCCATTTAAAGTTGTTTGATGCTTACATCACAACATAAAAACTATGTAATGCCTTAACTTTAAGGTGTCCAGGGAAGCTGGCTAGTTTGAAGTACAAGCCTTTATCGCTATTGTAAAGCAATTGTAGCTGAGCCAGATTAGCATTAATTAGAATTCTTGCAGTATTATTGTTTTGTCTCTAACTGTGGCAGATCATATAACATCCAGGAAGATACCTATTCATATTGGACAGAGTAAGTTACAATTTCTCTATGATACAAAAATGCTGATTTATTGAAAAATTTTTCTTAAACTTCTGTTGTTTCATATGTATTATGGTAGTTTATGTGCAACAGTATCAAGCTGTACCCTTTTCTGATGTTTTAATTTCATAGGGATATTCTTTTGTTGCACCTTCTATTTTGTTTAAACGCAATGCAGCTACAGTAGATCCTTTTCAGTTTTATGTGGGGGATGAGCGACCTGGAACTACAACTATTGCCAGAAGTGCTATGATGAAGGTAATGATAATATCAAGACTTAAATTAATTTGGTTAAATTAAAACTGTGTATAACTTCCCAAGCAGCAATCATAAGCTAGGCTATGGGTTACAAAATAGTCATCATTCATTTATCAATTCTCTGTAATGGCTCCTCAGATGATTCAAGCATCTGATGATCTATCACATCTTGCATGTGATACTATTAAGAAGTGGTTGAAATTTAATCTGAAAAATGAGATGGTTGTCTAGTTTTCCAGAAGACTGAAGTATAGTAGTAGTAGTAATAATAATGACTCCTGATAGTTCTTATTCAGCCAAACACTGTAGATATTTCTGAAGCTACTTTATTATATAATAATTCCATCTATGTTATATTTACCCAAAAGAGCATATAGTTGTATGAAGCCTTATAAGAACACATGCTACTGTGATGTCCTCAAATGAGCACATAGTTTTGTGAATAAATGTATGTATGACCATCTTTGATCCTGTTTGTCTGAATATTTTATATCTTCAACTGTTGTAGTAGTAATGATTTATTTAGTGGTTGTTTGTTTAATGTAGTGTAAGCTTTACTCTTTGATTGTTAGAATAATGTTTATGCATTTTATTCAGTAAAATTTAAGATTATATTTTAATAAAAAGAGAGCTCTTTTACAGTTTTAAATATAGATGAAAAATTCAAATGAAATTTTACTCTTTGTCTTTGACTGTGTATACTAAAAGTATTCTGCAAAACTAAATACAGACAGTTTCCTAACAGGACTCTCCATTTTATCATCATTATGAACTGGATCTGAAAGAGAAACCATTGGGAGAAGGAAGTTTTTCCATTTGTCGAAAGTGCTTACACAAGAAAACTAGCCAAGAGTATGCAGTAAAAATAATTAGCAAAAGGTATAAATATTCTATAAGACAATAAAAATATTTTCTTTGCTTACTGTCACTCATGGAATAGAATAATGTTCACTACATTTTTGGAAGTGGAAAAATAGCTTTAAAATTATTTCCTATTCTATGAATCTACAGAAAGTTATTGTAACCTTATGACCGTTAAAAGATTCTTAGAGTCTTTTGAAATAAAATGCTATTCTAGTGGACACAAGAAGAAACCTAGAGAGTAGTTTTCTGGTTCCTAGTTGTATTCTACCATTATTTCCCCTAATTTTGCTCCTAATAAAGTAGGTATAAGGTTCTTCTATCTTGAGACTTAAGTGAACTGAATATAGGCTTATGCTAGCTCCCTCTCTTAAGCAGCCTAGTTGATTGCTTAGGATACTGCTTTTGAAAATGGTCTGCAGTGTGGGTTGCCTCAGATCTAAGTGTGTGTGTGTGTATAAAATGGAATTAGACTGTGGAATTGTAAGTTGTATCTTGTTTCCTGGATGTTCTGAAGAGAACACCACAATGGAACCAGCTGACTTGCTTTGTACATGGGTACCATCTGGTTCTCTTACAGAATGGGTATCTTTGGGAGTTTCTGCTCATAGAAAAATAAAGATAGGGGATTCTTTGAGTAGCAGATGGATTTTTGCCTTCATTTTGCTGAGTTCTTTAGTAAGTACATCCCTGGTGAATTGCAGAATGCTGGCAGAAGAGTAGAAATGTTCTGCTATTGGAATGATAGTTCACAGTGATCTCTTGCCCAAGACATTTGGCTGTACTGCTGTTTTTCCAGACTCTAGAAGAAGCTGTCTGCCAGACCTAAGTGTCTGTCATTTCATCATATGCTTTTTGAATAGGACAGGTTCAAGAACAAGGAGCTGAAGCACAGGTGTCTGAGTTAGTTTTCTGAGGTCTGTTAAATTAATGGAAGCCTGGCTAAAACTATCTTGCACTAGAAGTAGGATTCAGTAACTTAAACATAGATATCTACATAGTGCCATTTTAGCATCTGTTAGTGTCTTCTCTGTCCTCTGGTTCCCATCAGTCTTGTGACTACTACCTTTTTGTAGATGTCTTCATGGCTGATGTCACCTTCCAGACTCTTCCTTCCTATGCTTAGGCCACTGAATCCTACTCTAGGTATGTATGTTGCAGTGAATTAGTTCACTCTGTAGGATGGATTCATGGGAATTTCGCCCATTATAATGAGACCTTAAGTGGTGTGTGGTAGACGTGTACATTGGGTATATTAATGTGGAGATCTCTGCCAGGTGTCTACACTCACAAGTTTTTTCTGTGGTACCAGCAGAGCTGTAGGTTAGTGCTCCCATCTCATCTTCACATAATGTGTGTTTTGTTTCTGGATGACTGAGCAGACCAGTATTGACTTTTCCCCTAGAACTTAACTTTTAGGAATTATGTCCCTGAATTATACTACTCATGGGTTCTTTTGCTCTTTTGCTCTTTCTCCTTCATCTTGGTGGCTCAGGCTAAATGAGGGTAAGAAGTGATCTGTATACAGAGATTTTATTTTTTTTTTAAGGATTGCAGGGTGTCTGCAGACTCAGCATGTTTGTACAGTATTTAGATTTAGCAGTAAATCCACACTCTGAACAGTTGGCCAAAACCCAACTTGAATTAGAATCTGTAAGTAATATTGCTCTGAGGATCCACCACTAAATCTTGCTAAAAGGAAAAGTATAATCAGTTTCTAGTAACTTCTTTGCCTCAAAGTCAGTCTTTCACTCCTACCGGGCAAATGTGCCCAAAAAGAGACTCTAACATCTAGAGAAACATTTTTGTGATACTTGAGGTGAAAGCTCAGATGAACAGTTCCTCTGTGGTGTTGCTTTTTTAACAGTGCTGGACCTGCCCCCAACCAACTTTTTTAGGTTTATGTCTGATGACCACTGAAACTGGATGTAAACCTGCTTCAGTTACTGTTTTAGAACATCCTATTTGTTTCTCACAAGGTTGCTTAAAATCTGAAATGATAACTGTTTACAGAGGGGAAGTATTCAGAAAAGCCCACGTACAAATTTCAAAGATTTGTGCTCATGATACTGAACCTTTTTCATCTGTTTCCAAGGTCTGCTTCCTTCTGATAGTAGTACAGGGGGAAAGACTCTGTGAGTCAGGTTTTTTAATTCCTTAAGGACCAGAAGTCACTTTCAGTTTAAAAATTTCAGCAGCAGAGATGCAGGTGGAACAGCTTAGTTTACTTGTTGATTATATGAAGCCTACAGAAATACAGAATTCTCTTGCACAGAATTCTCATTGTGGTTCTCATCCTAATTAGGAAAAAAAAAAACAACTAAAAATTAAGAACATGTATGGTGAGATTCTTTCTGTATCTGTTACCTGTAAAGCCATTCTCTAAATCAGTATAGGATTAGCCTTTCTCAGAGACAGTTTTGGCAGAAATTTTCAGGCATTATTTGACAAAAGTACATCGATGTATCTAACTAGTGGAAAAAATATTCTGCTTTGTCACTATTCATGTAGTTTTTATAACAATCACCATTTACACTTTCTGTGGCTGTAGATTTCAGTACTTGAAAGAGAACTTATGTAATGATTTTTCCCTGGAGATGGTCTCTTGTCTCTTCTCTTTCAGATATTTACAATGGTCTGTTTAGGGTTCATTCCTGTAACACATTTAATATATAGATGATGTTACTTTTTTTCTAGTATAGCTCATAGTTTCCATGTCATTTTGGAAGTACTTGTCCCCATTAAGAATGGAAAAAGATTGGGCCAAGATAAAGGTGAACTAACAAATATTGGTAGTAACAGAGGTGAAGTCAAATTGCTCTGGACTAAGGGCAAGGTTTGTTTTAGATTGAAACTATTCTGTATCACATCAGCTTTTGCTGTAGGAGGTTGCAGTTGCATTAAAAACATTATTTGAATTGGGTGTGGGTTTTTAATGGACTGAATTGCAGGGTTATGAGGAGAGTTTTTCTCCACTTAATTTTAATATGCGTTTCATTGTGTTAAAGTGGTTGCAATAGTAAAAGAATATGGATTGCAAACAGTTAAAAAATAACACTTGGAATGTGCAATTTGCTCAGTAAAATTGGTGCAAAGTAACTGCTCAATTTTTCCAGAATGGAAGCCAACACCCAGAGAGAAATAACAGCTTTGAGACTCTGCGAAGGACATCCAAATGTAGTGAAGTTACATGAAGTTTTTCATGACCAGGTATTTTGAAGAAACTGTAATCAGCACCTGCCAAACATATTGCCATGTGTTTTCCGAAGAACTTTTTAGGCTTAAGCATACTGTAACTGTGGAGGCAATTTTTTTCCTAGGGCTTTTGTCTAGTCAGTATAGAAAATGAAGCAGAAATTCTGCATTCTAACAGTCTTGCAGTTACTCTAGCAAATCGAAACAGTATGCAAAAAAAATAGAGGCTGGAATTCTGTTCATTGTTCTGTTTTGTCTTTGTTTACCATCATACAATGTGTTCATGGCCCAATTTCTTTATCTATGATACTGAAATGTGTTATCACCTTCCCCCCAGAGTCATGATAAATCTTAAAACAGTATTAGTGAATTAATTTAGAAATGTTGCATATGAAGATTATATATCTAGTATATTCTCCTACACATTAGTAACTTATTGGAGATAACCAAATAGCTTGCCAAATTACCAAATGTGAAAGTAGAGCTTCTGTTTGAAAATCTATTAATATCAATTTATTTAGATACCTTAACTGTCTTTTTCCTTTAATGTTGTACAAACTCCGCAGCATGGAATACACAATAATTTGATCCAAACTGGAAGTTGGCCCTGGTTTGAGCTAGGGTTTTGGATCAGATGTCCTGTACAGCTCCCTTCCAACCTAGACTACTCTGTTTTTCTGGTCTATGGATTTTGTAATGGAACAAGGGGTCTCTTGGCCTCTCCACATATCCCAGGCTGTCCCCCTCATGCTGTTTGTACTGGGACCAGCAGACAGCTCATGTAGAGCACTTAAAAATTCACTGAGAGGATACAATGTCTGTACTGTAATTTTTAATGACAAGAAAAGCATTTTTTACATATATGGGCAGTATGAGTGCACATGTGTAGAACAGGACAGTGTTTGCAGTTTCCTTTGAGTAAAACGAATATGCTAAATCTAAAAAAAAAGGTTCTCCAGACTGCTCTGCCACTGAATAGGCTGCTCTCAATCAGTCAACCCACTGTATCTTTAGCTACTTCTGGTAGCTCCCAGGTGTTACCTTCCAGGTTACTTGCACACAATATTCTGAAGACCAAAACTGATGAAAATCTTCTAGTTTTGACCTTTCTGCAGTCTGTCTTAATAAAAAGAAGTTCCAGTTTTTAACTTGCTCTGATACCAGTCTGTTTAAATTCCACATTGTATTCCAACCATGTAATATTGGGTTGCAGTCTCCCGGTGTGCCAGAAGTTTTCTAGTGAAAAAAGTCTCTTTATCCTTTCTAATTTCCCTGTCAGATATTCCAAAGACATAAAGAAAATTCACAGGAGAGGGTATCATTCAAGCGTTACTAGACACCTTGGTTGTTCTAAGAAGTGTTACTGTTTTCTGTCCACATAGCTCTGCTTCTGTTCTTTGGTATCTAAAGTGTGCACCTTCTGACTATTGCTTTGAATTCACTTTTTTGGCCGCTTACCAGAACTTTTTTGCTCTGCTTGCAAATACTACTTTTGTTACTGTCATTCAGGGGAGGGAAGGGCTAGAAGCCATGGCATGCCTGTGTCCGTTGTCTTTTGAGAATGCTGACTTCACTTCCTTGTTCTGAGAAATCTGCTGTTTGTTTAATGGCAAGACATTTGAATTGCAGTTGATTGTGTTCCAGTGTTGTCTTATAATCAAGGAAGCCCCTGCTTATTGATTGCCTTGAAGAGAGCAGCCTTCTAAAAACTCATTGCTTTTTTAATTTAAAAAGCGCTTTTTAATTTTTGGGAAGATATCTATTGTAATGCTAATGATGGAGTAGTTTTGGCTACTACTCTGTAGGGGATAAAATCACAAATTCTAGATAATTTTTGGTTTCAGAGGTAAAGTTTCAGGGTGCTTTTAAAGGATTTTGTAGCGTTTAAGTGGTTAAATCCTTATGCATATTAATAGATACATATCCTTGTGTCACAACAGACTTAAGTAGCAAAAGTTTTGTTTTTTCCAGCTTTGTTAGCCTAAGTAAAGCCTTTTCACCTCCCTACAAATTTATACATTTTGCTGGTGGCATTGCATTTTTGTTAATAAATATGGGTGCACATGGAGAAGACATTATTATTCTTCAGTCTCAGCAAGACTGGTGAGAAAAATGCCATCTGAGATTTGGTGCTTTATTTTGGTCTTCCAAATTACTACAAGCAGCAGTGCTGTTTCTTCAAACATTGAGGACCTGTCAGAATAGCACCTAACTCCTGAGTGAATGTTAGTTTGTAATGTTCAATTTCTAACATGCTATATTTTTATTGTTTCAGCTTCACACGTTCTTAGTCATGGAATTGCTGAAGGGAGGAGAATTGCTGGAACGTATTCAGAAAAAGAAACATTTCAGTGAGACTGAAGCCAGTCACATTATGCGCAGACTTGTTTCAGCAGTCAGCCATATGCATGATGTAGGAGTAGTCCATAGAGATCTGAAACCTGAGGTATAATGACTTGTATATATATGTTTAGACAATAAGTTATTAAGTGTCTGGAATGTGATGTATCTCTGTTTCTCCAGCCTTTTTACAGAGTTTTCTACTTCTGTATTTTTAATTAGATGTTACCACTTTTACTTAGCTAATTCTGTTCATAGGTAAAAGTAACTGTAAGCAATGTCTACTCTTAACTTGTTCAAAAATATTCTTTGCCTATTTGGGAATATTTTTCACTAGCGTGTATTTATTGTGTGAAATAGTTCACACCTAGCAGAGATAGGTTGCTTGGGGTGTTTTGCCTGTACATTTCCGTCTTTTGTTTGATCTTCATTTCCTTGGTAAGGCTTCTTTTCCAGTTAAGTACAAAATGAGCACTAACAGAGATGTGTGGCTTGAGTTCAGTAGTTTCCCAAAAGAAACAATTTATTAATATCTATTTTTCAGTAACTGCTTTTCTGATATTTTTGTTGTGCAGCAACATTGTGCCTTCTAGACCATTCAGTTTACTATTATAAGATTGACACTGTCTTTGTTGTGCTTCCTGGAGCCAGTGTTTTCTTGGGTGCTTTTGCCAGCAATGGGTTGGGATGTATATTTTCTAGAGCCTGAAAATAGTGTAGATTAATGTTGATTCATCCAGTAAGTACGTTTTTTTGCAGGGTGATTACAGCCATCATACCCCAGGAAATAGCTGTTCCTTTTGTAGCTAGAGTTAAAAAATAATCCACCATTCCTGCTGATGTTTTATCTTTTTGTAACATACTTTCTGTGATATGAAAGACTTGGTATTTTATAGTAATTCCAATTCAGCTGGTAAAGAAGTCTTCTAGTTGTTGCTAGTTGTTTTTGAAAACCAATCTAAATATATGAGTTTGAAAGAATCTCTGTCCTGGGCTCCTGTTGTAAGTAAACAGTTGAAGAGGGACTGCTTTGAAATTCTAATGTGTGAGTTGAAAAAGTCATCAGAGAAACTTTTTCCAAGAGTCACGTCATCAGGGTAAGAAAACTGCTTTTGAAACAAGTAATTATTAAAAGGATGAAACCAACCCCTCTTTCTCTCTTCTATTCTTATCATCTTAGTCTTACTGCCACTTTGAATATAAAGGCACAGTAAAGCAGAGCTTCAGCTGCTTGATAAATTAGGCAGTCTTCAATTCTACATTATGTTCAAGAACAGAAGTCTGGGAAGTCAAGTAATGAAGGATTAGCAAACAGCTTGCAGAATCCATTGCCTCCACAAAGTTGGACTTAACCTGTTTGTCTCCTTTCTGCTTGTTTTGAAACTTACTATTTTAGATTCTGACATGAGCTTAGTATGGGATATGCAGGTTTCCCAATATAGATATGGTTAGTGCATTTCTCTGTAAAAAGATATATAGGAAATTCTGTTGCTTTTCTAAGAATTCCAGTCAGATTTTTTTGATGTTCAATTTCGACATCTAATGTGTGACTGATAATTCTTTTTTTAAAACTCTGGCTGGTTAAATGTAACTAAGAATGAGACTTTGATTTTCATGGGCCAGAAGACTTGTGTTTATCAGTAGTAATTAGATCACACATGTTGGTCTACAAAACAGAGGAAAAGTGCTGGATAGAAAATAGAGAATTCATAGGAATAAAGAGTTTGTGTAGCATATGTGACCATATTTGGAGCCTCTCAGTAGAAGATTTGAGGACTGTTTGTGTGAAGTGATCATTAATCTGTGAAATGGGTTTTAAAGATATTACAACAAAACATAAGTGAGAGAGAATATTGCTTATATATCCTAAAACAAATGTGGAATATAGCTGTAAATATTTCGGGGAATGGGAGGGTTCTGAAACACTGTATTTGCCTAATTAACAGAAATACCTGAACCTGGTGTAGGATACTTGGACTGTACCTTTCTTTCCATGCATAACCAATTTAATTTTTATCATAAGGAAGGCTTTTTTAAACCAATGTTACTCGTTCTTTATTTACTCATAGACTATATAACATCACCATAGAAAAAGGACTATTATTTTAATCACATATCCTTGTTGTATGAATATTTTTGCTGAAATTAGGCTTCCTTTAGATCCATTTACACAACAATTAAAAACTGACTTCTCTGAATGTGCATTAAGCTATATCAGCAGTACAGCAAGCAAAAATACTAAAATATTGGTTTGTAGCAGCTATTTTCTTTTATCCATAATGAATGGTCTCAAGTTCTCTTTATTGATCTGATGGCAGTCTAGCAATCATTTTTTATCCTTGTTAATGAGTTTGAAATTAATTACTTTGTGTGAGTCATTCACCTTTTGTATTACAACGTTAGATAGGACTATAGGATTCCTAATATTGAGATTTTCCTAGCATTCATAAATTGAACAGTAAAGGCAATAGCAAAATGATGCTCTTCTCTCAGAAGCTGAAGGGAAGAGCAGAATTAGCTTATAATTTATCTTGGCCTTAGTCAGCTTTTCTGTGACTTAGCTTCCCTCTTGTATCTTTCTTGGCAAATACAAATACTCGGGAGAAAAAAGAAGCAGATTGCCTTATATTTTCCAAACTGATAACTTGTCTGTCTTCAAGTCCAAAGTGCCACATTCCAGTGTGTAAAGCTGGAATTCTCAGGGGCTACTGTACCAATGCCTCTGCCTTGGTGTAAGGAGTAGGTTGGAGTGTTACGTGACCTTCAGCACTTGAATGCTGTTGGTCCCAGGTTTCTTCCAGAACACTGGCTTTGCCACCTATGTCAGACAGCACTCAGTGAAACCTCTGAGCTATTGGTGCACTTGTTAACACCACTTCATACCAAGGTGTACTTTTTTACCACCATCCTTCACTTTCAAATGACTCTTGTGCATTATTGTCCTCATAACAATACTGTGTTTCCACTTGAGTACCGAAAACTGTTCAGTCACAAGGCAGAAATGAGCAGTGGGAATCCCCCACACAAGAAAGCTGTTCTTCACATGCCAGAAGGAAGTGGAGGCTTAAGAAAATTTGCTTTTGTTTGAGGAAGAAGGCAATTCTCCAATCTCCAGACATTTTGATGTCTTAGGTTTTTTTTCTTGTCAATGTTCCCAGAATTCTTTTCTCCATTGTTGTCTACTACGTATCCATTTTCATTAGTAATCTCAGAACTGTCCTGACTTGCAGATATGCAGGGGCAGGTAAACGCGTCACATTTCTTACAACCCAGAGTATTGTTATTTCTGCTTTTCTCGTCCCTCAGTGTCTTGCAGTTCATGTTTCCTCTAGATAATGGAAAATTTTCTGTAGTGATAGATGTAGCAAAATAATTATAACCACTTTTGTACCCAGTGCTAATATTGATTTTTATCTTTGCTTTTCAGAATTTACTATTTACAGATGAAACTGATAATTCAGAAATAAAAATAATTGATTTTGGCTTTGCTCGTTTAAAACCACCTGATAATCAGCCTCTTAAGACTCCATGTTTTACTCTTCATTATGCTGCCCCAGAGCTCTTGAACCACAATGGTTATGATGAGTCTTGTGATCTGTGGAGTTTGGGGGTCATTTTGGTGAGTGCTGAGGTTTTAAGCTATAATTTTATTGCATGTATTTTCTTTTTGTTAAAATGCAAGGGACTTGAGATGATTTCAGACGTAAATTGAGTACATGCTTTAATTCAGGAGAGGTGAAAGTACTGCTGCACAAATAATATGTTCCAAAGAAGAGCTTTTCCAAGAGCAGAATTTTTTTTTTTTTAGCAAGTAGGAAATAAAATTGAACATTCTTGAGAATGGAAAAATTACTTGATACAGTCAGTTCCTCAAAAAGGTATATGTTTGTTAGGAGATTTTACAGGCATCCATAAAATCTTCCAACAGTTTCAATTCAGAGAAGGAATCAGCCTGTATTTTGATCTACAGAAAATTAGTTTCATTAGCTATAAATGGGATAGAAATACATTTTGTTCATAGCTTCCTGGAGTAGATGAATGTTTTTTTCTAACAAGGACTCCAAAGAAAGTCTTCTGTATTTTCTATAGCCTTAAAGTTATGTTAGGCCAAGTTTTACTGCATAGCATTGGTGATGCAAACAACAGACCTTCATATTAAACAGCAGAGTTGTCTATAAATATACTGTGTTTCCTAATGCTGCTTTTGTTCTTGTGACAGTACACGATGCTATCAGGACAGGTACCATTTCAGTCTCAAGACAGAAGTTTAACATGTACCAGTGCATTGGAAATTATGAAGAAAATAAAAAAGGGAGAATTTTCCTTCGAAGGAGAGGCTTGGAAAAATGTTTCTGAAGAGGCTAAAGAGTTAATTCGAGGTATGTATTTACAAGTATTTAACGTGCAATATGTTTTTATTTAAAAAGATGAAATTTGGAGAACCATACAATATCTGGATGCTCCAAAGTGTCTAACCTGCCAGAACAAAATGCAAGGCTTGAGCTATGTACTAACCTCTAATACAAGCAGTGAGTAGTGATGGACACATCAGAATGCATTACAAATTGCTTGTACACTTAGCAGAGTTTTCTAACAAGGTAAGATGCTAAAGCTGATAAGGTTAGTGGTGTTGCAAGGAACTGAAGAGCTTCAGAAAAAGTGAACTCACTCTTGTAACATATTTAAAAGCAGAGTTTTTCTATTGTGTTATTTTTGCTTTTCTAAAAAAACAGAACAGCTTATGAGATAAATGTCTTAAAAGCTGAGCTTTTGCAGAAAATGAATTCATTACTTTTTTTGATTGGCTGTTTTTTTAATTCCTGTACTAAGACTACTTACTGTATTTCTGAGCTACTTCATTGGCATTTGCCGTGCTTTGGTTCCCCTAAGCTTTTGAGCATCTAATTATATTTTCATCATGAGCAAGACACCTACCTTAATGCTACTTAGATGGAGTTCTGAATTTCTGTAGAAGCAGATTTGTAAGGAATTTTTCTGCCAAAAATGTAGGGATTTCCAGATTCAGACTTGAGTGAATTGTGCAGGGAATCTGAGGCTTACTCTTTTGAACTTCATCCTAGACAGGTTTTAAGTGAAGAAATAGTTTGGTAGTTCTGAGTTTGTGTGAAGAGAGATGTGAGTTATCAAACAGTTAAATATCAATTTTTTGCTTTTAAGATTCTTTTGGAGAGGATGATAGTATAACATTGTGTGAGCCTTATCTAGGATAAATATTGACATACCTAGGATAAATATTGACATTAGGTACTTATCAAAGCATGCATGAGATTTTGTTAAGAAATATTTGCATTTTCTATTGACCAAAGATAAATAGCTGACAGTTTTAAAGAATGTAATGTGTTTCTATTAGGACTTCTTACAGTGGATCCAAACAAAAGGATTAAAATGTCCAGCCTGAGATACAATGAGTGGCTTCAGGATGGCAGCCAGCTCTCATCTAACCCTCTAATGACACCTGATAACTTAGGCTCTTCAGGAGCTGCAGTGCACACGTATGTCAAAGCCACTTTCCATGTAAGTTCTGAGAAATTTTGTCATTTGCTATGTTTTGTAATCTGTCATTTAGATTTGTCTGTGTTTTCTCTTAACAACTATACATATCTGTCCTTATAATTCAATATATGGTTACAGCTGTGATGGGTTACTCTTTGAGCTCTAGAGTTTTATGAGCTCTAAGGGGGCCTATCACACCCGAGATAGCCCAGTTACCTCGAATGGCATAAAATCAGCAGGATGACTTCTGAGGCAGTGTTGGAAACAGAAAGATGTTAAATAAAAAGCAAAATAACAAAGCTCTTACAGAGAAAACCTGAGCCGGGGGCAAGTGGGCCTTGCTCCTGCTAAAACACTCCACAAAAGTAATAATTTCCTTTGTTCTCTTCTTTTTCTAGTGAGTTGCTTAGGCAGGACCTCTTGGCGTCCAGTTGGACAGTCTCAGCTCTGAGGTGAAGTCCCAAAGGTCCTATGAGGTGTCTCTGCCCCAAATTTGGGAGAGAAACTTGTGGGCTTTTTGCCTTTTTGAGCAGACAAAGAACAACCTGGTCACTCTGTGAACAGAGGCACACTCCTACATGACTGAGTTTTTTTTCCTTAATAACATTGCCTCATAACATCTCTGATGGAGTACATGAAAACATGAATGATGAACCAAGCATAAATTTCATAAAGTTATTTTTGTGAGGATTTGGGCATTGAATGCTGTTCTTGAAACACCTTTCTATGTCTTAGAGAACTCTATTAAAAGATTTTCAAACTTTTATAAAAAAAAGGAATATGAAGTAACTGTTTGACTTTTTCTCCTTATGTTTACTAAATTGAGGTAGAATTTCTGGAATATATGTAGTTCATGTTTTTTATATCATGGGTGCTTTTTTAGTGGACTTGCTTGTCTACTATTTTGTATTTATCAAAATCATTTGAACTGCAACTATATTTTACAAACAGTGTTGATTCTCATGATGCTCTCCACAGAGAAGAAACCAAAATTTATGATCTATGCTGAAAAATTTCAGATCTATGCTGAAATGCTTGTGGGTACTTTTTAGGAAGGAGAGAAAAACAAAGTAATTGTTTCTTGGAGAGGTCCTGGCAATGAAACATGATTTGGGCTGATAGAAAAAACAGTAGTTTATCAGTGTCCTCTTTGAAAATGTAGTGTTAACTAGGTTAAGGCTAAATAAAAAATACTTCTAAAGAAAAAAGAATAAGGAGAGGAAGATGCCTCAGTAATCAGTAATGTTGGCTCTTATTTACCTGTAAAGGCTGGTAGAGTCGTTGTTACAGCTACAATATGAATTAGTGAAGAAATTACATTTTATCTTGTGATGTACCATAGACCATTCATAATAAGTGACAAGGCATAAAATACGTCAAATTTCTTGAAAAACTTAGAATTACTTTTTATTTTTAAACAGGCCTTTAACAAGTACAAAAGGGAGGGATTTTGTCTCCAGAATGTGGACAAGGCACCTCTTGCAAAAAGAAGGAAAATGAAGAAAACAAGTACAAGCACAGAAACACGTAGCAGCTCCAGTGAAAGTTCCCATTCTTCTTCCTCTCATTCTCATGGTAAAACTACACCTACAAAGACATTGCAGCCCACAAACCCTACAGACAGCAATAACCCAGAAACCATCTTCCAGTTCTCCGAGTGAGAAGCAGAGAATATCCTGTCTCGAGGAGTTAAGTGATTATAGACTTGGCAGTACCTGTATTGTCTTCTCCTGCCCTTCCTCCCTGTGGCTTACAGGCTGCTACAGGAAGACTTCTGTTGCTTTAGAAATGTACTTTAGTCATACCGTTTTAGCTTTGTATTCCCATACATTTCCTAGCGTTGTTTGGTATCACTGGATATAGTATAATACTGTCATACAACCAACATTGTACTCTCTGAGGGCTAAATTACTGGTGTGCAGTCAAGCTCAAGATAAGTAGCTGTGCTGCTCATGGTACCGCTTGGAAGAAGACTGTTCCTCAGTGTCACAATCTTCCTCTCAGTTTCTTCCCCACTGCTCAAAGAAAGGAAAGCTCTGTAACATATGTAGAACTTTGGGATCTTCTGCTCTAACCCAGCTCTGTGAAGAATGTTATAGAATTTGATTTGTCATGCATGTAAACAATCATTGGTACAATGCACCAAAGCAGTATAGTACTTTAAAGCCTTTTAAATTTATGGTTACATTCTGTCCCATTTATTTGAATTTTAAGATCAAAATGAAGCACTATGGAACTCTTACTTTGTTTAAAAATAACTCCACATATCTTCTTCTAAACAACTGAGAATAGAAGTCTTAGAATTTTTTTTATTTATTTATTTTTTTAAACACTTCTAGAGTAAAAGATATCTGGTAAGGTGAGATGTCTAGTACTGTGATACAATAATTTTTATTTTTTGAAGTTATTAACTTCCAAAAGATTTTACAGATTCTAAAATGTAATACTATAAAAGAAAATTAAATTTCATATTTGATGCTTTGGAAAATGGTCATGTGTTAAAATACCTATTTCAAGATTTAATTATAATTTATATTTTCTTTTTATAGTTACATAATAATTTTAAAATACTAAGATTTTTTTAAAGATGGGAAAACTCCAGTTTCAACATTTGTTATTATAGGGTCCATAAAAATGCATACCAAGTTATTTGAACTTTGCATTGTGCAAATATGGCAGTCTAATAGTGACTGTAAAATATTAGAATATATGTTTTATTTTTTGCACTTTATCGCGTCCAAAGGAGATGTTTTAGAATAAAGTGCACTCAGATCTCTCTTCCTACAAGGTGCTGAGCACTGTTTTACTTGGCTGAATGACCTGAAATCCACCATATTTGGTGGTTGTGGTCATTGTGAAGGAGAATTCTGTACTTTGCAGGAGTGAATGCCTGTATATTACCCACTGTTTTCATTCCTTACTGTAAAATGCAAAGCTCTTTCTATCTTGCTTTTACATTGTATATAACAAATACCAGACCTGGGCACCTTGTGTAGTGTAGATGTTAACAACTTATGCACTGGGAATACTAAAGGGAAATTATATTGAACACTGTGCTTCACGACTTGTTCACTGTGGTGTTCTACAGTGAAGTATTTCCTACTGTGATAGTATAGTATGTACATAACTGTTTGGAATCATAAATGTGAGTTAGAGAAACATCAGCATAAACTTTTAAATCAGTATATTTTATAAATTTATGGAGAGCTCTTTTATAGCTTGTATTCTCAATGACTAGGGGCAACTTAAGTGCTAAAGATGACTCCAGTTTTGCAAATGCTTACATGTGTAAGTTTCCACTGAAGTCAGAGAGGCTCCTTGTCATATGCCTAAATTTGTGTGATGGAAGACTAATTGACTAGAAGATTTTGTTGACAGCTGTCTCTATCGTAAAGTAACCTTAATCCAAACCCTATGCAAAAAAAAAAAAGGTTATAGAAATTGTTTATATCAGTGGTTTTATTTATAAAATTATATCAGTATTGACAAATACAATACATCCATGTTTACAGGGATTGCGTGTATCAAAACAAGACTTTGAAGCCCAACATGTTTGTTCTGTGTTTCTTTAATATTAATAATGCCATTGGTTTTGGAATTGCTCATGTGAAATAGTTTACTACTTTCTTGATGTGAATGTCAACAGTAATTGCAGCATTAATTTCAGGTTGATGTGAATATTGAGATTTGCACTGTTTATGTAGAAGTAGTATATTTAAAGATCAGTCTATGTGCTAATAACACAACCAATTTTAAGTGGCTGATGTTAAAGTATTGAAAAATAATTGTCAATGTAATATATTCAGGTTTGCTTTCTGAATGCTCTCTTTGGAAGTAATCTCAATAGTGGACATGGCTCATTTGTAAGAGAATACTTTTCCTCACCCGAATAAACTTGCTGTAAATACAACAAACAATCCACCATTAATACTTGTTATGCAGGCAGTATAAGTGAATTGGGAGATTGGAGACCAGGTTGTAAAGTTTGCACTTTGATGAGTTTGTGGAGCTTGTTGTCTTCAGGATGAGGACAACAAAATGCAATTTCAGTGTGATTTCACGTAAGTGTAAGAAACTGTTGGATACCAGGTGGATTTGGAGTATTGTGACCCAGCTGAAAGAACTTAAATGGTGGGAACACAGAACAGTTGTTTCTCTGTTGGGAAATTTAAGCTGTTTCTTGACAAACTGATGAAACAACAAGAATGTTTGCACAAAATAGTAAATGCTAGAGATAATGGCTATATTGTCAATGTTTTTTTCTATACAGGTTTTGAGAGACTGTTGTGAGACTAAAGTTATTAGAATACATCACTTGTATCAAAGACAACTTTTATGGCTGAATATTTCTGTGTCCTCTTTGTGCTCTCACGGTAGTTGTTTAATAAAAATTTAAACCCAGGGTATTTCTTTTGGGCAGGGCTAAGTACATAATGTGTCACATTGTATTTGCTTCAAACCAGTTACCCAGGGTAGCTGAAATATTTATGACTGCCTGCTGCCTCCAGGTAACAGAGGTCTCAAGGAAGTATATTTGATACTAAGCTGTCTGAATTTTTAGATTAGCATCTTTACATAAACAGCTTCTGATGCACATACACATTGATACTTTGAGTTGCAAACTAGGCAGCTCAAGAATAAGTTAACTTCTTGTTCTGATGTCCTGCAGGAGAGTATTTACTCTTGGCAGAATAGTGTTTAACAGTGTTTTAATCTGTTGACCACCTTGGAACTCAAGGTCGTGTAAAGACCATGGGCCATGTTTTTCATACTCAGACCACTGTTTCAAATTTGAAGTGTACACGTTAATTGTAATTAGTACTATAAATACTTTATATTGTCTTGGTGAAGAGCTGTTACACTGTAGATTATGTGTCTACTGGGATTAAGTTTTCTTCACAGTGCTGCTATGCCTCAATCAGCTTTAATGTCTAGTAATGACATCTGTCTGCTGTCAGAAATACAGTGCTGTCAGTGATGTTGTAGGCAGATTTGTATGAAAAGTCAAATTTCTTATGAGTAGAGATTTCAGTTAGTGGGGTTTTAATCTAATCTTTGAAGTACTCAGTATCTGGTAAAGCCATTTCTTTTTAATACTTCTAGAAACACAAATTAGTATTAGCAGATGATTCTGCTAAAGAATTTAGAGAAGTACAAAGAAAACATGACTTACTGTTCCTCTGGCTTAGTGAAATTTCTATACTTTAAGGAAAAGAATCAGTGTATTTGGCATGTTTATTGTTTACAGTTATGAAAAAAAACCCTATCAAGTGCTTCACTAAACAGTTGGGGGTGAGGGGCAGCGTGTATTGCATCACAGAATGGATTGAGGCTTCAAATTGATTCTGCTGATGGATGTATTTTCTCAGCCCTTTTTCATGGCTACGTTTCTGAACAAAATAATGATTCCTACACAGCTGTATCTCTTCTCAGTCATCTGAAAACAGAATATTTCTCAGCAGAAAATGTGTTAATGAGTTATAATGAAATGTTGCACAAGCATCTTACGCTTTTAATCTGAGCATGTGTTTTCTGCATGCATATAGATACATGCTGTATTGCATGTCTAAATCTCAATCTAAAGTAATATGCCTTGATTAAGAGAACTTGTATTTTAAAAATGGGTTCTGGGCTCACACAGATTCGGAGGACCAGATAAGGCTGCCAGAGAAGAGGAAGAAGGCTATAGGGAGTCAGAGGTGAGCTGACTGCCCAGAACTTCTGGGCAGATATTTTCAGGGGTAATTTCTCCCCCAGCTATCTCCATGTGCATATATTATTCCCTGACAATGAATTGCAAGCTTTCTTGCCAGTTGTCCAACATAAACATATTTCCTACCTCTGCAAGTCCCTGAGTATGTGTGTGTATAGCTTTATAACATTTAGTTCATCATATTTAAATTATTTGTTATGTCTCAAGTATCATTCCAGGTGTTTTTACTAAGTTAATGGTCTTTATTCTTTCCCTCATAAGTGACAGTCTTTTTCAAAATCCAGTTTTTACATGGCAAAACATGATATTGCCTTCCTTCAGTTGAGATAGTTGACTGAATATTCTGGATTGAGAGAACAGACTATAACATGAGTATTTCAGCTGTAAAGAGATAAAAGTGCTTTGATCTTTGTCTGCCAGTGAGAAACACTTCTCAGTTTGGTCCTTTGGCCTGCAAGGCACTGGATTCTCGAAAAGTAGAAGAAATGCAGAGCTGTTCACTAGCTCTCACCTGCCATCGCACATTTTTATATATCACATATTAAATAGATTCTGAATGTTCTGAACACCTGTGTAGAAAAGAAAACTCAGACTGATTCCTGTAGTCTGCAGTAGAAAATAAAGTGATGCTTTCATTTACGTACACCAGCTGAAACAGTCTCTTGTTTATTGTACCCAGAAACTACATAATGGAGAAATGCAAGAGACCTGCAGTAATGTGAATTTCAAGAAAACATGTATTCTGACAGTCTTCATGTTCTGTGTGATAGAAATGGAAGAAAGCAAGTGGCTGGGAAACAATTGTAAGTATTTAGGTAGAGATATTATGGGCTGGACTGACTAATACTTTATTCAGTGGTAGAAAGGAATCCATATTATTCACATGTAAAATTGCTTATAAAAATTGGCAACCAATCTAACTGTATTTACAAGAGTCATGTGGAAGTCTGCTAACTTCCTTTGAACTGCCAATAATAAAGAAAAGGAAAACAGAACTCTTCTTTAATTGCTTCAGGAGCTGCCAAAAAACCTAACAGACGAAACTGCAAACTGATTGCAAACTTCTTACAGATTTCTTAATACAAATATATTTGTCAAAAAATCCAGCATAAAATCTTGAAACTGGTCTCATTTATGTTCATCTGATTTTCTCAAGTTGTTTTTTTTATTTTGTTAAATATGTAGTTGTCTTAGTATGATTATGACCAAAGGTCTATTTTCGTAGGCAGGAGAAAAATCAAAGGATTTAGGATTAGGCCTTGTGAATAACCAAAAGAAATCTGTTTGGAAAGGTAACAATTTCAAAATACGCATATATAAAAATGATATTTGCTGATAAAACTATGTCTAACCAAGTATGTTTTATCAAAGTTATGGGTGTGATTTTGTGTGCCATTCAGCTATGCTAAAAAAGCTTTCAAGTGTAAAGTCTTGGGAGTTTAGGAAAGTGGGAAGAAAGGGGAAAATTTAGAGATGATGCTGCAGAGAGGAGACAATGCTTGAAATTTGTCCCTAAGTTACTCGAGGTGACTGGTTACAGAGGTATCATCATATGGTCTGCAGAAGCTCACTCATTAGTAACAGTACATATGCTTTTTTCCTTTAAAAGTAATATGCAGTGGAGAAGAGAAACTAAATTCACAAAACCAGCAAATACCTCAAAGCTTTTCTCAGGTGTCTCCTTAATGAGTTCTCATCCTTTAAAGGGATAACTCTGCTGTATGTAACAGTTACTCTTGTTGAAGCTGTGCCTGCCTGAGGGAACAGGATGCCACTCTCTGGTGATGTGCTCACTGTAGAGGGATGCTACAAATTAGGGCTCAAGGTGCTATGTCCCTGCTGCTTTTAAGTTCAGGTGTTCATACAATTCTGCTTAGTACGTATCACCTTGTTAGTCCAATGCAGCTGGTATGCAGCTGTGGCAGGTCAGTTCAATTTTAGTGCTGTCAAATTAAAAGGAAGACTTGAGATCTGCTTCAGGACCAAAGTGAGAACAGGCTTTGAATCTTAACATGCATCTGGATTACAAAAACTAATAAAAATTTGGCATTGGCTTTCAATCTTGATAGTGTTAAGATGCTCCTGCAGCAAATATGGATGCTTACAGATATCTTTACAGTATTGATCTCTTTCACATGCAGAGAAAGAAACCTGCAAAACTGTTTCTTGCTAGATAAAACTTTTGCTGGAGTCCTAGTAGAAGAAATCATCCCTAATTTTTACCTTTACCTTTGAAGCTGTAAAGGCAAAAAATGAATTGGTGACAGATTCTGACAGCTGGTTATAAAGGAGCAGGCTGTGTTAATTTGCAGTGAGAGGAACAGGGCGTTCTATTTCATGTGTCAGTGTGGGCAGGGAGTGGGGAGAGGGAAAGAAATGGAAAGAAGGGAATACTGAGTGCTTTGCTTCACTGTAATTTACGGGACATTCTGCTTGCACACCATTGGTTTTGAAGGAGCAATGATCTCCACATTCACTTAAAATCTTTTTGAATAAAAAAGCCCCACACAGATTAACCTGACAACTTTTCTTCTTGGAAACTGTGCTGTTTTCAAATGGCAAATACAGCATTGTGGATATTGATTCCTTATATCCTTAATGCCAGTTA
The DNA here is from genome assembly GCA_013397155.1 of Irena cyanogastra. Lineage (NCBI taxonomy): Eukaryota > Metazoa > Chordata > Aves > Passeriformes > Irenidae > Irena > Irena cyanogastra. The sequence continues at coordinate 252,407 of VWZV01005807.1, forward strand.
TCAACAGATTACAGTGAAATTTTCTTTCTGACAAATACACACCTCTCTAAATTCATTGTCATGCCAACAGTGCAAAACCTTGTGATAGAATTTTATCAAAAAGCAAGAGAAGTAAGTGAATTGGTTTGTTTTGCTCACTATTCAGAAAATGAATGAGGATTGTTGGAGTGAGTCCAGAGGATGATTCTGAATTTCATGGGAAACGTTCTAGAAGAAAGGATAATTTTGTGAATACAGTGGGGAGAAAATACGGGAAAGCTGTGTTCTAGAAGACTGCTCAGGACTTGTGGAAGATTAGTGGAACCAGATGTCAGATGAATGTTCCTGTCTCTAGAGCTATTAAAGTCTAACCATGCTTATTTGAAGGATGATAAGCCCAGCCTGTTGGCCAGTCCTATCAGAACCACAGGTTTTAGGAAAATCTGTTGCTGGGCTTCTGTCTTGGAGGTACTTCTCCTTTTAGCAAGTCTTTTTAACCACCAGGGTATGATCAACATTTGGCAAATCACTCTTCTGCTGTGTTGGAATAATTAATGAAAGTTTTGATCTTTGGCAGCCTGTTTTCTTCTTCAGGCTTTGGTGTTCAAAATAGGAAGAGATTTTTTGTTTTTGTTGCCCTACATTGTGTGGTTAACCAGTGTGGTGGCTTCAAAGTTAGCGCAAAGCAATCTGGAGAAGTACATCGTGTTGTTGTTAACAAGTCAGCCTGGGATTCCTGTAGGAGAAGCTCTTGCCAGAGCTGTGCACAGTGCAGAGCAATAGCATGGGTGTTCCTGTTCCCTGTGGCCTGCAGATCCATTGTTCTTCCGACTCTTGACATTGCGTGTTCTGGGAACTCTTCTCGCAGAAAAATGTAAAAAAATAAAGCGAACATCTGAATACTAGGGAGGTGATACTTGGGTGAAGGCAGTTTTATTGGCAGTAACCAGGGAGTTTATTGGCTGTTACGTTATGCATGACTTCTTTGGCAGCAGGGAGAAGTATCTGAACAAGTCTCTAAGACAGACTGATAGTATTTGAGCTATTACTGATTGCTGGCACTGTCAGGAGCTTGGGTTTGGAGGAAAATGTGTGAATATGCCTATATATGGTAAAATCCTATAGTATAATGCTATCATCATACCTAAAGAATCCTACATTTTTCTAGTATACATTTGGATTAAGTAGGTTATGCAGGTTTTGTTTGGATTTTTCAGGGGGGGTGTGTGTATGGTGTTTGCTTTTAATTACTATTATTTATTTTTACTCCCCATGTTGTATACTTAGTTCTGTTATTTTCCTGGCCATTCTATTTATGTTAACCCACTCATTTCTTTGATTTCTATAGTCTTTCTGCTTGTCCTGAAAGGTAATATGTGGGTATTTCTGCCCAAAAAGAACTATAGAGTCAAATGACCAACATAAAGAGGAAATAAAAGCATGAAGAAAAGCTATGCAATAAACATTTTTCTTTATCAGTGTGGAAATACCCAGCTTAAATTGCACTGGTCATTAAATAGGTACCTTACTCTTCTTACTTAACTGACAAACAGAATGAATAGTGTTAGAAGTACAAAAAGAACAGTTTTAAAAATAACTAAATAATTAAAAGTTTTGGGCAGGGGACATGAGTGCAAACTGAAAGGTACAAGCTGAAGGGTAGCACCCTCAAAACTTGGATCTAAATATACTCTGAACAAGGTGCCAGATCTGGCTGGCTGACTTTTACACTTCAAAGTAGAGTTAGGTCAGCAGCAGGTAGGAGAAATCAGCTTTGTGCTGCGGATGTGGAACTCCAGATTTTTGGGAACCTGTACTTTGATTCAGCAGGAGCAGTAAGAGGCTGAAAACTGGCAGTTAGTCCCCAGAAGCTTTGTTTGTGAATCATTTTTGTGAAGATAGATAAAGTCCACAGCAGGATAGTTCACATCCATTCCCAACTGGCTGTAGTCGCAGTAACATCATTGTTTTCTACTTGAGTTTTTATCAAGCAGCTAAAAAAAGCATATATGCTGTTCTTACCTTATCTGTGCTGATAGAATGATCTCCAGAGCAGTGAAGCAGACTGGAAGTTAGATTCTGTGGTTTCAGACAAATGCTAGACCTTTTGGAGACTTCTTTGATCATGTTACTGTATTTTAAATGAACCATGTTTCATTCGTGATCTTCTCTGAACATACCAAGTTGAGCTTTTCATAGAAAGGAACTATGACATATCAGAGGATATGAAGAGGAAAAAAATTAATTTTAGAGAATCTCAGGAGCTGCAAGCACAGTTTGTCTTTTCACCTACAAGAGCAAGTGTTACGCAATCGAGGAAGGTTGAGTTAGACCAGATAAGGTAAGTTGTAGTGTGTAAAGTCAACTGAATATTGTAAGAATGTTAGAAGTGTAATGCTGAGTCGAACCAGTGGGACCAGAATTGCATGCAGCACTCCAGTGCAGATTACAGCATGGGCTACACGGTGGCAGAATTATGCTGGCTGCTTTGTCCTCAGTAGTCTTTTTGGTGATGCCTGGTGTTTTGTAGGCTGCCACTGCACAGTGCAGCAAGGATTTCAGGGAATTGTCTGTGATTTCCTGACATCCTGTATCAAATGTAAATCAGTTGTCTCTAGACAATTAACTTGTTGATGAATTCATGTTGATGAAAAACATCCAATCTTGTTTTGGAGGCGTCAAGACTGGAAGAATCCACTGCCTCTTTGGTATTTAACCAAATAGTTAATTATTGTGATAACTTTTAAAAAGTCTAATTTCTTATATGACTTCATTTGGAGCAGGTCTCAGCTTTGTTTGTTTTGTATTGTTTTTTGTTTTCTATGTTTCTCTGGTTTTAAATGCTGTTTTCTTTACATTATATTTAATTTCCAAAACATTAAGCAAATATTTTTTGATTCTGTCAGTTGTTTTGTCAGAAACTGGTGACTTGTCAGATCTCTGAACCCGTATTTGCTATGCAGAAACAGCAGCTCACACTTGTGTTACTGAGTCCACTTCATAGTGTTTCGAACTAGTAGGAGTATGGATCTCTCGGAATTTTCCCCAGTTGATCCTAGAAAGTCTCCTTCTCCCCTCTCTGCTGAGGACCTTGCTTTTGGAGCATAATAATGTAGCCTTGTATGCACATTTTCTCTTAGGCATCAGGCTGAGCAGACTGTGTTCTCCCAGTCTTCCACCTTCCTTTGGCACGTAGGCACGAGCCCAGTGTCCTCAGGATGCCCCTGGTGTTCCATGACCTGTTCAAAGGCACATGATGAGCCCTTGGGGAGCCACTCTTTGTTTAAAACTATTTTGCACTAATTCTGGATCTGCTGATTTTTTAAAGACTTCTCTCCAGTTATTAACGTAATTGAAGCACCTAATTTAAATGCATGGTTTTCATTATTTCTAAACAGAACAATAATTGTTGCTGAACACTCCTTTGTCATCAACGTTTTTGTTGTCTCTGGGTAGTAATGAACTGATGATGTTGCTAAAATTATTCATTGTCCTTGGCAACTTTCTTAGCCATTTGTCATAGTATTCACACCATACAGTATTTTCTGTATTTGCCCGGGGAGGTGGTGGAGTCACCATCCCTGGATGTGTTTAAAAAAAGACTGGATATGGCACTCGGTGCCATGGTTTAGTTGAGGTGTCAGGGAACGGGTTGGACTCGATGATCTTGAAGGTCTCTTCCAACCTTATGATTCTGTGATTCTGTCAATGTTTTAAGCTACCTACGGGTTGAGAAATTTTCCGAAATTGTATTTAGCTTTTGACTCCCTCTGGTGGTCTAGCAATGCAGATGGCAAATAGTTTGTCTCTCGCTGGCTGCAACAAGCAACACGTTTGAGTGCAGTATGACATTGCATTTTATTTTTACCCTTAGGGAATAGTCCAAAATGGTACATGGCTGGTTTTCTGTTTTGAAAATTAGAGGCCTAATAAAGTGCAAAACCATTGTATCTTTCTAAAAACATGTAATTACTATTTTTTTAAAATCCATAATACTATTCTGGACACTGCTTTCATAAGTAAGTCAAAAGAATAGGAGAATGTCTTTGCCTCTGAGGTTTAGTTTGTCTAGGAAGATTTTCTTTTTTGAGTTTAAGCTAGAGGTTAAGCTAAAATCTGGATCACATCTAGAATTTAGCTGAACTGTGTCTGTAAGTTTTGTTATTGTGCAAAGACAGTGTAGGGTCCCACTTCACCTGCTTTCTTGCAGGCAGTGTTGGACACCAGTTTGAAATAGAGCAGGAAAGAGGCTTACGATGAGAATAGCACAGTGAAAGGCACATGACTAGACCCTACCCTGGCTTTTTCCTGAACTTAAAAGTAGCCAAAGCACTTACCTGAAATCCTTAGATCTTTGAACAAGACTGAAATGTTTTACACTGGAACAATAAAAATGAGAAACAGCAAACTATGGCATTTTTCTTCCCATTTTGCTCCCTCTTTCTTACTACATGTTAATATAGGATTGCAAATTTACTGGCACCATACCATTGTAAAAATACAGTTGTGTTTGGTATGTGTCACCAGGTATAAATACATTTATTCAGCCTCCAAAAAACAGTGGAGTGCAGGTTTTTTTAAATTCTGGAAGGTGAATTTTTTTTTTTTTTTTTTGGTATGTGTAAAGATGTGCATTTGTGGTGCAGAGGATGTTTCCAGGCACAGTGTGGCAGGTTTAAAATGTATGAAACACTGACCTGGAAGAATATAATTTTAGTAGATACTGGCAGTTGAGTGATACTCTGTTGCCCTTGCACTGGCAATGCTGGCTCCCATTTCACATGAGTAGGCTTGGAAAGGACCTCTTTTGGAGTGTGACTTTTTTTTGCAGCACATTTAGTAATTAAACTTTGGATTTAGACAATATCAATGACTGCTAGCCCCTGTCATTTATTAAAGACAAATTAACATCAAGGGATTTCATAAAATAGTAAAAAATCTGTTTTCCTGATTGTACAGGCATGCATTCCATTTTCAGTATCAATTGCCCATTATCTCTTAAGTGCCGTGTGAACTGAATCACTTTGAAGGCAACAAACTACAAAATCAAAAGTCCATTGTGAAGAAAGCTTTTCAGGTTCCTAAGTCTTCTTGAATTGCTTTGTGTATGATTTTAACTTTCAAACAGCCATAAGCGCTTAATGGTTTACAAAATAGTGTGCATTTGCAGATTTAACTATTCTATCTCTAAGAAAATAAATGCATCTAAGTACAAAACCTTGAAATGTTGAAATAATTTGATAAAGTTTATTTCACTTTTTATATTACTGTTTTCCTTGCCATGAGGCAGGGGTGGCATGTTTTATACTGGGCTTGTTGTCAGACTGTTGATTTAGTGGATACTCTTCAGTCTCACTTCCCTTCAAACAGCATGTTTATACTCTCAAAAAGGAGACAAATGTCACTGTGAAATTATTTCCTCAAACAATTTTCATATGGTCTGTTCTCAATTTTATAGAGATTGCTGATTTCAATGGGAATGGAGAACTGTGTAGTTGCCTCCTTTTGCCAACAAGGTTGCACTAACTGAAAAAAAGATGACGGGTTCCAGTAAAAGTTTTGCTTCCGTTAATGGTTGTGAGCTATTCTCTTCACTGTAGAGAAATTAATTATCCCACTAATGAGTTTTGGCCTGAGAATTTTTGCACTTCACATTCAACAAAATAGCAGACAGTAGTAGGAGTTGATTATGATTGCCTTAAAATACAAATAGTATTTGAATTGCATGAATTGCTGGTCTCTTGCAGTAGGAATATATTTAACATTTTAATAGGCATTACAATGTTGATTTTAATTGAAAGATAAAAGGTTGGTAAAATTACCATTTGTGCTGAGGAAAAGCTTTTTAATGTTTACTTTTTATTTTATTTTACTATGGATATAAAAAAATACTTTTATGCTGTCTTCTGTAGCATCATATTTCCCTCAAAATTGTTTTCTTTCTCTGATGTATGCTAGAGGTAGAAGAATAATTTTAATAATCACCATTATGACTAGCAGTTTCAGACAAACTTTTTGGAAAAAAAGAACATACCTCTGGTCAGTGTGCCAAATTAAAACCAGAGTAGTAGGTAAACTTGCATATTAAACACTTTTTCTTTAAGTAATGAAACAACATTGGCCATTATGCATTGCTAACCTTTGACACAAATTGGCTGTTAATCTTGGATTCTTCCCCACCACTTCAGTGGTGAATAGTATTTGTCTAAGAAGCCAAAAATTCAGTCTGGAATAAAATACCCATTGACCCTGTGAGTTTACTTGCAGGAGGTTTTTTCCTCTCCTCTGGGTTTTAAGCAGTCTATTTTCATATGTTGCCTTTATAATGCAAGTACTTTTTGAATTGGTTTTTCTGATTCCTTGTTATAGAATGTTTAATATCTTAGTAGGGATTAAAGTGCTGCTTTATTTAAGTTAGTTTATATTCTTTCTAACTTTTAACATTGTCACCAGTTTAAAGGCCCATCACACCTGTTTCTCAGAGATCTGTGGGGAGTGCTACTGCAGAAAGTTTCTTTACCAGGTTTATTTTCAGGTTATGAGAAGTATGAGAGTATCATATCAGTGTATAGATTGAGTTTGTGTGGCCAGGTTTTGGTACGGGAGAGGACACTGCAGGGATGGTTTCTGTGAGAAGCTGCTGAAACTTCCCTCACATCTGACAAAGCCAATGCCAGTTGGCTTCAGGATGGACCCACTGCTGGCCAAGGCTGAATTCATCAGAGATTATAGTAAAGCCTCTGTGATAACATATTTAAGAAGGAAAAAATGTTACTGCACAGATGTAATTGTGGCTAGGAAGAGAGGAGTGAGGATATGTGAGAGTAACAGTTCTGCAGACACCAAGGTCAGTGCAGAAGGAGGGGCAGGAGGTGCTCCAGGCGCCGGAGCTGAGATTCCCCTGCAGCCTGTGGTGAAGACCATGGTGAGGCAGCTGTGCCCCTGTGGCCCATGGAGGTCAGCAGGGGAGCAGAGATCCACCTGCAGCAGGTGGATGCCCAGAGGAAGGCTGTGAACCCATGGGAACACGCTCCTGAGAGGGACGTGCAGACCTGCGGAGAGAGAAGCCCATGTTAGGGAGAGCTTGACTCGTGACCCCATGGGGGACCCTCACTGGGGCAGCCTGTTCCTGAAGGACTGTGTCTTGTGTAAAGGGACCCACGCTGCAGTTCATGCACAGCTGCAGCCCATGGGAAGGACTCACACCGGAGAAGTTCATGGAGAACTGTCTCTCATGGGAAGAACACTGGAGCAGGGGAAGGACTCCTCTCCCTGAGCAGTGGCAGAAACAACAGAGGATGAACTGACCGTAAGCACTGTTCCCTGTCTGCCTGTGCTACTGGGGGGCAGGAGGTAGAGCCCAGGAAAGAGGGAAGGGTGGGGGGGGGAAGGTGTTTTCATTATTTGGTTTATTTATTGTTATCCTGCACTGATTTTGGTTGGTAATAAACCAATTAATATCTGCAAATTGAGTCTGTTTTGCCCGTGACAGTAATCAGTGAGTGACCTCTGCCTGCCCTTATCTCAACTCATGAGCCTTCCGTTATATTTTCTCTCCCTGTTCACTGGTGGAGGGGCGTGATCATGTGGCTTTGGGGAGTACCTGGCATCCAGCCAGGGTCAAACCACCACAGTGTGTAGCTGTGTAGTGAAAGGCCCTGTTTCTCCATACCAAGCTCATGAAATTGCACGGAGCGATTGACTGCTTCTCTTCCCCCTGTGTTTGGGGGGATTGGAGTGGGAGAGATGGTATAAAGCAAAATGAATGACCAATATATCTTAGTTACTTTTCCTGCATTTTGAATTTCCCTCCTTTTCACAAATTAGATATATCTCTGCATTTGCTAGTCAGCAGCCCCACCTTACAAGCAGACTATTTCTAGTCAAGTACATGTATGCTTTGGTCTGCCCCAACAGTGTAATAAATAGGCCATTTCCAGAAAACAACACTTTGTTTAAGGTTGAAAAAATAAGGGACATTTGACAAAATATGCAGGATTGTGCTTCTTTTCTCTGTTACTTTTATGCTATCCATTCCAGATCCATTGTTGTATTCCATTATGGGTCATCTACAACGGAATCTTCTCAGAACAGTCTTGGGTGTATGGAGGTTTCATTAATGTTAAAGCAGATTTCCTAAGCATTTCAAAATGTGCTAATTCCTTTTGCATAGATGTCTCAATTCATAAATAGGATCTGTTGAGATAATAAGCCTGATGAGCTGTAATGTAAATATTTTAATACTATTGCTGGTAGCTTTTAGTGAGAGGATGTGATCAGTGCTAACAAAATGTGTTAGATTTGTTGTGAATCAATATGAATAATCTTCATGGGCAAATTAGCTCTTTTAGAAGTTGAAATTTTAGTTTTTATAGTCTTATCTGTAAAAGAACTAGTAGTTATAATATCAAACACTTTGAATTATCATTCTTTTCCTCCCTAATTTTTAACTTATCTTTTCTCCCCAGTAAAAAAACATAATCAGTTTGATGTTCTCTGGATTTTCTGAAAACTCATGTATGCAAAAAATACTTGATTACTTATTTATCTTTTTGATTTTGTTACATTATTAAATCCTCTCTCCAATCCTGCAGCATTCCATTGTATTTTTAAACACTATTATGTTCTGCTACCACTTCATTTCACTTTTAAAATATGAAGAAAATTTTGTTTGGAATTGGACTGTAACCTGAAGGTGCTATAAAAGCAACTTGACTAAAAGGCAAATTACAGTATCTGAATTTTGTTGCTTTTAATAAAACTGGGAATGACAAGTAAATTACTTGAAACACTGAACAAGACATTTCATGCCTGTCATAGAGTTGCAATAGTTGTGATGGCCTGAGGATGATGGAAGCAAAACAAGATTTGTTGGAAGTGGTACTTATTACGTTGAGGATATAGCTGGGGAGCACACTGACAAGTTGTGTAAACCTGGGTCTGTTCCTGGTCAATTCAATGGAAACTGCAAATCATTAAAAAATGCATGCTGTTTCTCATGTTTCAGCTGATGATCAAAACCAAGCAAAATTTCAGAAAGCACCTATCTCTAGTATATGTGAGCACGCATGAAGCAGACAATTGTTTAGAAATTCTGTTATGTGAACCACTCTCCCAATGACCACAGGCAATGTCATGTTTATATTTAACAGATCTATTTATAGAATGGCTAGTAGTTTTACATTTGCCCAAATTTAACTTCTGACTTTGTGAACTTGTAATTTCTGAAGATTAACATGTGCTAGATCCAGAGGAGTGCAATGCATGTAAAAGCAAAAATTGCACCCAGCCTGTTTTTTGAATCTTCATCATCATCTGTGACAGTCATCCTCACCAACTCAACCAAATTCCTGTGGCTTGACTGACTTCTCATTTCTGTGGATGAAAAGAATTAATTGTACAAGTCTGCACTATGACCCAGGGATGTGGAGCGAGACACTCAAATAATTTGGATTCATGTTCTATGTCACTCCACGATACCTCTGCAAAACCTGTTCTTTCTGTCAATGGGCTGTATCCTTATTTAGTGAAAAGTAAGTAGCGATTTATGAGATTTTTCCCCCAACTAGGTTTTTTTGCTACTTCTTCAGTGAAAATCAGTCATGGCTGCTGCTTTCCAAGGCGTATGTAAGTTTGTGGAATTGCTGTGTCACGTTTGCGTGATGTAGTGTTTGATAGATACACAGTACCATTGGAGTTGTTTCAGCTAGTGTTTTTATTCTAGCCAAATGTTGGAAATCCATTTATTTTCTCAAAACATAGGGCATAATCTCTGTAGGTTTCTTTCCCTCTGGTTTTTGACTAAGGCACAGGTGAGTCCTGAGCAGGTGGCCACGCTGGCGTCTGCTTGGTGTGGAACGTGGTGTGTAAGCTCTGCCGGCGACTGGGACGGCAGAGACCACGGTGTGAGCAGGTAAATGGGCAAGTGCCATTAAACAGACTAAAACCCCTCGAGCGAGCGGGGGTGAATGGCTTCAAGGTGGGTGAAGAGGTGACCAGAGACGGGCAGGAACTAATTTTGCGTTACTTTTTGTGGAAGGGGAAAGTGTAGCAGAGGGGGGCGGTGTGTGGCCATCACTCGCCTTGGAGGAATAGGATCAGCTGAACGTGCCATCGCCGCCCCACGCGTGAGCGGGTTCTGAAGGGCCAGTTCCTGCCCGTGCCCGCGGTAGCGGCCCGCTACCAGCGCCACCTTCAGCGCCGCGGGCTCGCATTAGAAGACTCGCTCTCTCCCTCCCTCCCCGTCCCTCCTGCTGTCCCTACGCCATCCCGGGTGCCCGGGCAGCGCTGTCTGGCGGCGGGAGCGGCCGAGCGGCCCCTCAGCCCGGGCCGCGCTCCCCGCCAGGCCCGGCCGGCCNGAGGGAGGCGGGAGCCGGCGCGGGCCCGGCCGGAGGCTCCGCGCACATCGCCCGCGGAGCCCCCGCGGAGCCGAGGGGAGGCGCGCTCTGTCCGGCCGGCAGTGCGGCCCTGTGCCCCGGAGCGCGGAGCAGCCCGGTGTTTATCACGAGCGCTGCAGTTTGCGCACATGCTGACAGTGTGCATAAAGCCCGAAACGTCCTTCTGCCTTCTGTGGCTGCCAGAGGATCTGTGCACAGCGTGTTGTATGAGGGCTTCCGTCCTTTCTCTTAATAGCAAACCTCAGCAATATAGTGCAGCTTCGTTTATTTTGTTGTAAAAATTATAAATATTTTGCTTGTTCTTTTAATTCTTATGTCACAAACTTCTATATGTTTGACTGAAGGAGGTGAAAAGCAGTGGTTCATTCTGAGGCATGGAGGTATGTAATGAACGAGGGAGATACAGGGAAGTTTTCTTTGGCTTGGGTGCCTTAATTCTGTGTGAAAAAAAATGTGGGGATAGTGTGTGCCTCTCTGGGCTCACTCATCTGCTTGAAGTGGACTAGGGGTATTTTCAGAGAGCAGTGAAGTCTGCGAAGACAGCTTGGGGTGAATTCAGAGGTGGTAAGTTAACAGAGAGGATGAGGCGTAGCAATGACATCATTGGAAGTTTGTTTTGAAAGCAATGATAGCTTTGCATGTTTAAATGGGGAAGAAAACTGCATGATTCAGCTCTATAGAAATACAAATAAAAGAGGGAAAGCCTGACCCAAAGAAGAGAAAAGCATTTAAGAATAAATGGGTAGTAGATAACATTTATATGTGTTGGCCTTAAGAACTACTGAGTGGTGTTCCTGACACTGGTGTTATGCTAACTAAAAATAAACATGAGTGAAAAGATGGAAGGTATGTTTAGTTTCAGGACGTGCATCATTGAGTGATATGAGCTGGTTAGAGATCACTTCAAGCAAAGGCAAATATGATTTTGCTGTTTAGTTGGGAAGCATGATCTTCATGGTTTCAAGATGTACTTAGGTATTCCAGACAGGCGGGGAGAGCTAGGCAGGAGATGTTATTGACAGTTTGACTTAAATTTCTCTAACCTGTGTTCATTTTACCTAGCTGAAGCATATCAAGAGAAGAGTATGCAATCTGCATAACTTTACACTTCAGTGGTTTTCCTGTGAAGGCATCTTCTAGATTCTGTACCAGTCAAAATACAAATTATTGAAGCATTTCCTGATCTTTAAAACTCGGGAAAGTATCATATGCAGATTTTATCTCTTTCTGACAGCACATGAAGGATTAAGTCAATGTGCATGACTTCCAAGCCTGAGTGAGAACATAAACAGGAAATTAAGTGATCATATGGGACTCTTCTTCTGTACTGGAGTAATACAGGAGGAGAGTAATTTAATGAAATGCCTTCACCTGCTGTTAAGAGTTTCGGAAACTGGAATTTTGTGTTCCAAATCCAGGTGTACCTAACAGGTTGCAGGCCAAGGTTATCAGCTAGTGAGACAACCAAGGAGAGGCTGTTCCTCCCATGAAGAGAGATGTGAACTGAAAGGCACTCTGATATCCGTGTTGTTACTTAATCTGAAGCAATTAACTTAAAAGTTCAATACCCTGAACTTTACTGCATCCTTCTGTACTGATGTTCAGTTTTGATTTGGGAATGGATAACAAAAATCTGTTTTTTGGCTGAATGTGTAACCATATGTCATAGGAATGATTTAAAAGCATGGGGAAGAGGGAAAGGGATCTTTATTCTAACCATGTATTGGTGTGTAGGGAGTTGGCTTCAACTCTTGAATGTTGGAACATTTTAACAGAGGATATCAACATTGCTAGGAATTGCTCTTTGAACACAGATGGGAATGAATCCTTTTGGGAAGCTCTCTTGTAATCTCTTCATTCTTGCACTATTGCAGAAGAACAGACTTATTTTCCTAGGACTCAGTTACAGCTCCTTTTTGGAATTGGGATTAGACAATTCGATAAAAAGTTTAATGGTCCAAGTTATTATTTGGTCTGTTTTGCATTAGCAAATCCCCATCTCTTGAAGCTTGCAGCCTAGATAAGATGAAGGAAGAAACAGCAATGACAGCTCCTAGGACAAAGGTCTGTGTGGATACACAAGGCAATAGTATGTACTTCTGATGAATTGCAGCACTTGAGAGGTTGCAGTATTTTGAGTGGGCTTGATTATTGTATTGTTTATTCTGCTTAGTTCTGCTGATGGATCCTATCTACTCCCTAACAGAAGTCTGTGTATAAAACTTGGCAGTGGATCAAATATAAATGACAGTTTAGGTAGGATTTTGGGTGCATAAAAATTACCCTAGAACAAATTTCTGGGTCTGATTGGTTGCATTTGAAAGGTTTTCTGAGCTTGCTGAGCTTTAAGTAAAAGAGAGAAATGAGATATTGATGAATTGCTATTCTGTATGTAATGGTCACAATTTGGATCACAGAAAATATGTATTCTGTGTCAAGCCTGTGACTTGCATTGGTTTTCATAATGGATAAATAGCTAGATGGATGAAAAAAGTGTCTTTAACCTGACTCAGATTTTGTTAGCCCCTTAGCCGGTTTGTATTGTATTTCTCTACTTCAGAACCAGGACTCAGTAGCAGTAATGAGATTCATGCCATGTAACACAAATCTTGGTCTGAGCTCTAGCTTCATCAGCATTCTGCTAAAAGATTGAATTAAAACTGTTATGAACAGGGTGCTGAGTTAGCCTTGGCTAACACCACATGCCCACCCAGCTGCCCCGTCTCTCCCCTTCCTTGAGGGTCCGGGGCAAAAGGTAGGGTAAGATTGTAGCTTCAAATAAAGACAGGAATATCACTTACTAGTTACTGTTCTGGGCAAAATAGGCTTGATTTGGAGTAACTGAATTTAATTTGTTGCCAGTTAAAAGGTAGTCAGATACTAAGACAAAAGACTGACGTGAAAGTAACACTCTGTCTCTCCCCTCTCCCAGGCTGAACGTCTCTCCTGTGCCCCTCCCCATGTGGTGCGGGGGGACAAAGAGGTCATGGTGTAAGATAGTTTCGTTTTGCTGCTCCTTCCTTCTCACGTTTTTCCTCTGCTCTGGCATAAGCTCCCCGCTGACAACGGTCCTGCTTTGGAGCGGGCTCTCCACGTGGTACAGTTCCTTCAGGGCATATCCACTTGGCTTGGGTCCTCCCTGGCATGTCCCCACGGTCCCTCTTTTGGCACCGTGGAGCACCTCTGTCCCTCTCCTTCTCTGACCTTGATATTGGGTTTTTTTGCTGTTTCTCACTCCTTTTGTTCTCTTTTATTTTGTTCTGTGGCATTTTTTGCCCTTTCTTAAATACTTTCCCAGAGGTGTTGTCAGTCGTGCTGAGGGCTCAGCTGTGTCTGGCTGTGGTAAAGTTGGAACCAGTGAGGCCTGGGGCAGGGCAACCCCTGGCCTTTCCCCCCTGGAGCTACTCCTGCAGCCCCTCCGTTGCCAGCACCTTGCTGGTTATAACCAGTACAACAGGATTTTCAACAACTGTAGCAGCTAGCAAAGAAATCATGGTGCTGCCCTAAAGGTCGCAAAGATGTGGTCAAGGTCTGTAGCCTGTTCAGTGCCGTCCTCAAATGTTCAGTGTTCACATCTTGAGTATCCCCTCTTGAATGGAACTAAGAAAAACTCCAAGTTGTTGGAAATAAAATCTTAGAGCAGTTTTCACTAATGAAACTTTGTGAGTGTTCCCAGCTGGTTTAACTAACTTAAAAAGGTTCCTTCTAAGAAAGTGAACTGAAGAAATTTTCATTGCTGGTTGAATTTTGTCTAACATTGCAAATGAGCAGCATGGTGGTGAAGCATAGTCGTGACAGTTAGTGGATGCTTTCAGTACATAATTGCTTGCTCACCTCTTAAAATACTGAATGCTGAATATCTGAAACTAATCTGAATGTATTTTAAAATGCTCCCAGAACTGAGAAACACAATTGGATGCTATCAATCACATTGCAAAGCTGATTGCAAGGCCATAATGTATTTTTGATGAAACAGTGACGTCTCATAGGAAGTGTCTACAATAGACTTCAATGAGCAGGTTGTATCTGCTCAGGGCATTTTCAGGACATCAGGATTCTCGTGTTTTCTTTCCTTCCTTTGGAAACAAAATGAGGAAACCTTAGGTTTGTTCAGTAGCCAGCTGAATGAATAAAATAAAGGATCCATGAATTTCCATGGGTGTTTCCGGCCATTCATTGTTGCTGTAATTGGAACGTGACCTTGCTCAAGTTCAGTGAGATGTATGGCTCTGTCTGGAAAAGCACTGAGGGGGTGAATTTTTATAGTTCAAATGAGGTAGAATGATGTAGTTCTGTAGAAACCTTAGCCAGTGTGAAATATTGCATTACTGCAGGGAGAGAATGCATGCCCAGGAAGTTCAGGAATCTATATGCTACCAAGAGCATTGTGACATTGCCATGAAAATAGATTACCTACAGGTATCAAGTTTGCTCATGGAAATACACCAACATTGTAATACAATGTTTTTTTTACTTAGTGAATTTCTTACTGCTTTTGCTATCTCATTTCTGTTTGATTTGTCTTGTTTGAGATCTCTTCTCTGACTGCCTTTCCTCTCAACACCTTGTTTCTGTAGTCTCCTATTAGACACAGCCTCATATTTAGCCTGGCAGAGTAATGGAACAGAGGGGAGTTAGGAACAGAGTAGCAAACCCAAAGGATTATGAATTATTTTACATGGCTAATTTAGCTTGTCACCTTCTATGCTGCTCCTTATCTTGATATAAGTAGGACTTAAAAGTAGAAACATCTTATCAGTTTTCAGCTGTTTTGCAGCCTTGTGAAATACAAGACCTCAGATGTATGGTTAAAGCTTATCCTCAGAGTAAACAAGGGATTTCTAAACCTCTTAGGACTCATGCCCTACTTAGAAGGTGTTTACCAAATTTGTTTGTTTTTATGCATACAGTTTGAAGTGTGATTTGTATATGCAAAGCTTTCCTAAGAGATTGACAACTCTACCAGAAAAGTTTGCAGACCACATGACATGCCTTTTTGCATGTCCACCAAAGTAGAAGTGAAAGACTCTCTTCATTTATCTTCTTTGTTTTCCTCCTATTGCATTCACTGTCACATTTACAGAACAAGCTTAGTAAGGACAGACATTTTTCTGAATGAAGAGCAAAGGTGGTGACAGTACTTAGATGTGTTGTCTTATTTTTGACTGACAGCTTTGTTTCTTCAGATAGCCAGGGGTGTTACAACAGTGTAAGTGGTGATGTGGATCGTCTGCTTGTACTCACACTGCATGTTCATCTGGAATAGAAAATGCTAGCTTGTGATTTCACAAGTAACCAAGCTGGTCTAACACCTTGCTGCTATTATGTAGAGTAGTTCTTTCTCCCTGCCTTTAATCAAGCTGCTTCTTCTCTATGCAGTTTCTCCTGGTTATATGTTCCTGGCCTCTCCCTTGTGTTGGTGAACACCAGAGGTGGGAATTACTATGCTTGCCCAGCAGAAAACTCTGCTTCTTGTTCTGGGGCCTGCTGTGTCTGCTGGCTTGCCGAGATCATTTGTCTCCCAGAGGGGTCTGAGTAGTCTAATAGCTAGTGGAAAGAACAGTAGCAGCAGCCAGTGGAGGGCAAAGGTGGAGGGAACTGTGAGGAAGCATGTAGTTGGTCTTAGTGGAATGAACTAAGGATTTTGGATATTTGGGGATTATAACTGCTTACATTTATAAGGATATTTCTATATATTATGAACATAATTATTTTAGAAATTGGATGTCTCATGTAGTAATGTCAGGTTGATTGTACTTTTGCCTTGTTTAAAAGTTACAAGAAATGGTAGCCAGATTTATCTGTGAATAGATACTGTTATATATCTGCATTATAGCTGCTCTGAGTTCCTTTAAACTAACTTCAAGGGTTAAAGTTAGGATTAACTTTTCTATAGGGAAATAAACTCATTAGCATAAACTCAGGATCATTGATACCACTTTTGTTTGCATTTGATTTGCATGGTAGTAAAGAAGGGGGCAGAAGTTCCTTAACTTACCAAATATGAGCCATTCTCCTTCTCTACCAAATCTGGGCCATTCCTCCTCCCCACAAATCTGTCTTTTTAAGAATAAAATCTTAGAATTTAATGGTTCAGCTCTTTGCAGTTTCCTCTGCACTGAATGCTGTTTAATTTGAGCTTATAAGGTGTGACTGAAGATAATAACTTTGTAAAAAGCAGAGTGGCAGGACTGAAATAAATTGGAGGAAGTAAGAATATCTGGCTCATAGTGTGAGGTGAGTAGCCAAACCTTTAACAATTGGAGAGCATTTGATCTCTGCTCCAGGCTGTGGAGGGAGATGCTGAATCTGAGCATTTCTCTGGTGTTAGCAAATGTGTGGCAGCTTTTAGTAGCTGCTCTGATCAGTGATGTTATCAGTTGCTCAGGAGTTACTTCAGGAGGTGTTGCATGAATTTCTGCACGTTCCCACCCCACTGATGACCTGTGTGTGTTGGTATGACTCCACTCAGAATTTGTATGCGTAAGCTGAAATCCTTTGCTGTGATCTCATATTATCTAGAGTTGTAAACTGTGCTTCTTACACACAAAAAAAAAAAAAAAGTGGGTTGGAAATACCTTTTATTTCTAGAATTTTGAATGCAGCTTACCTGAGACCAATAACTTGGTTTATCTCCATAAAACTTTTGCACAGGCAACCAAGATATGAAAACAACAACAGCTTACAGGGCCTCCCATATTTTTCTGCAGTTAATTATATGAACAAGTTGTAGCTCATCTTTTAAGTGTGCCTTGTCTCAAACTCAGATTTGCGTGGGCTTAGCTTGCAGCTACACTTCCGTTTTTCTTTTTACCATTTAATGGCAATCTCTTTACCTTAATGGGAAGAAAATGGTGTGCATTAATCAAGGCTTTAATGGGACTGCATTAGAGCTGGTTTAAGGAAAGGCAGAATAGGGACCTGTTGTTTTTAGAACAGCTGGTAGAATAAAAACAAAACAAACAATAAAACACCACAAAAAATGAACCCCACCAAAACACCAACCAACCAAACTACCAAAAGGTACTTTCTGTCTTAACACTGGTAGTTATGTACCCAAGGCAATCGTCTATGAGACTGTCTCTGATAGTACCCTCTGATGTAGGGTACTATCTTTCAAGAATTTACTTGAGGCTTCCGAGGTGGACCTGGAAAGCTAGGAGGAGATTGGAAAGTAGATTGGAAATGGTAGAGAACTGCAAGATCTTGCCTTCTAGGAAACAGAGGCTCATCTGAGCTTTGGGTCACCCCAAAGATGAAAAATCTCTCTTCTGGCCTGGAACTTAATTTGTGATTTCATTTTTTGTCAATCAATTTCTTTATCTTTTTGTGACAACAAAAGTTGGATTCCATTATCATCATCTCTCAAATTTGCACTGTGCTGCAATACAGCTGTTTGGTAGAAAATGGACAAGAACCACTGTCCATGGCTTGGTTTTTGCCTTCCATCTAATTGTCTCTAGCATTTTACTGTTGTTAGTAGCAACAGGAAAAGTGTTTTGTCCTTTGAGAAATAAGTCATGACAAAAAGCAAGATTGGAATGAATTCCTAGCTATCAGAGCATGTGCTTTTCCTGTTCTCCCAGTCATTCTTTGATCTTTGTAACCTAAACAAAACATAGATGGGAAGAAGCTAAATTTTGATCCTTCTTCCTCAGTGTGGTTGATAGAATTGTTTCCAGTTAAACACTCAAAGATGATGGTGGTCCTGTTTCCCATACTTTGTGTTCCCAGTCTTGGGTATGACATGCATTCTTATTTCTTGGTTTTACATTGTATTTGACTGAAGGGGCCAAGTTTTATTCACTTGTAAGCCTGTCAATATTCTAGATGATACATTATGACTTCTCTGGCTTGATTATTTACTGTTCTGATGGCCTTAACATTTCACAAAATTTGGTGAGCTTGAATATAAAAAAAAAAATAGTTTGAAACAGTTTTCTGTTCTTAATATGTGTCATCATAAAATAAATTTCAGTAGTAGTGGTACTTTGAAAGTAAATTTGCCTATGCATAAATAGATTGGTAAGCCTATAATATTTTTCTTTAAAGCAAGTTTTGGCTGTCCAGCAGGAAAATTGTGTAGATATTATATAGCTGCGCAGTAAAAGGTGCCATGCCCACTGTGTACTTAAAAGGCAGAGAAATAAGTGACTGTATATAATTAAAGGTGTTAGTGAGTAAAATTAAATTTCTTTGAACAGCTGACTCAGTATTTTCTGTTTCTGGTTTTACATGTGTGACATCTGCATCAGCATGCAACCTTTCTACCAGTAGTGCTTGTTGGGCTGCACATAGTCTCTGGATACTTCTCTGCTGTCTCCAGAGATCTGGCTGAACAAGATCCTGGGCAACCTGCTCTAGTTGACCTTGCTTGGATTGGGGGTATTGGACTAGATGATCTCCAGAGGTCCCTTCCAACCTCAGCCATCCTCTGATGCTCTGAATTCTTGCTACTGAGTAGTCAGTAATGGAATCATAAGTGACATCTGCATATATATGTATATTGTTTTTCTTGTTTTTAATGTAAACCTTGTAGAAATCTAAGAGTAGTTTTAGCATTCATTTTAATTTAAGTATCTCCTTGTGTCACAGCATACTCCCCAACAGAGGTCACATTCAAGACAGCCACGACACACAATAATCTAGAATAACACTATACCTCATCAGAAGGCTTCAGCCTGTCTGCCCAGACAGAGTAACATCATAAGCCTCTCAAAGCTGCAGGTATCTGCAAACGTCTGCTGCTCCTGCTTCTCAAGCCCAGCCTTTTCTACCCCTTGTGGTTCATGCATTGCACCTGTGTCCTTCATTACGTTCTATGCTGGTCACCTGTTTTCCACAGCTGAGCCCATTGAGGATTAGGCTGTGCTACGGCCCCGTTCCCAAGTATCGCAACTGGGTACCTGCAATGTACCTACATCTCCTGGTCCAGATTTACAGAGTGATGAACACAAAGTTGAATGAGTGCTTGGAGACTTGTACTGATATTCCTTTTCAACCCAATGCTCTTACCGTTCGATACATTGTGAACAAAGCAAATGTCTGCTTTAAGTGCATAGTCAACTTGTTGCTGTGTAAAAACCCATGTGTTTCATGCTTTTTCTGCCAGATGAATATGAAATCCGTTCTGGATCCAGGATTTCCAGATACTCCTCTGGAAGAAAGCTCAATTTTTAAATGGCCTTCTTAATAAACGTTCTGTGAGAGGCTATAAGATTTTTCTTGTTTCCAGTTGTTTTCCAGAAACCTCACTCTGAAACCTTTGTCTGGTTACTATGTAGAGCAATTGACCCCCTTTGGGATCCTTCTTGCTGCATACTACTCCTAGATAAAATTCTTTAGGTGTGGGGGGTTTTTTGTTTTTGATTTGTATTTGGGCATAATGATATTCCAAAACATTATAGGATGTCCGAGGGAAAAATCATCATAAAATGATGATGCAGCTCCTCAGATACTCTGAGCCTTCAGTTTTACCTTTAGAGAGACTAAGAGTTTTAGGGCTTGAGTAGGAATAGTTTCTTTTCTCAGTCCCAAGCTAGTTTCCCTCTGGGAAGGCTTGAAGCACCAAAAGGGAGTTTACAAAGCAAATCTGAACTTCCCGGGATTCCGCACATCAATGTATGGTCCCTTTGGGATCCTGGAAATCTCATAGTTGTCCTCTTTACCCCTTGTCCCTTTCCTACCCTGATTTTTTTTTAAATTTTACTTTTTTAAAAATAGTTCTGAGTTACTTCAGTCCTCAAAAACTACAGTTTTTCAATTTTTTTTTTCTTTCTGGACTCCAGGACAGAGCAGTTGACGTAGCAGCGTCTTCTATTCTTACAACTCCATGCTTCATCTAATTAATCTCACCTGATCCAATGTCTTCATTTGAGACTAATGATAACCGTGATCTTTCCACTTCAATGCCTTTGGACAGTTGGGCTGTTTAAGAGTCTAAAATAAGTTACCGCAAATGTTTAAGATTTTGGTGAAGAGTGGGTAAAATGATACAATGTGTGATATAACATGCTTCTAGATTTATCTGCTTGCTTACAAGGAAAGATTAAATTTTGTTTGGCCAGTCAGATTCTGTAGGTATTTTGCTCTGTATTTCCTATTCCTAAATACATCCTGTTCAAATTCAGATCCCCAGGGCCTGAGTCTGAGGTTGAACCTCTTTGCTTTAATCATCGCGGAAGGAGATTTTATCCTAATATACCTTTTTTTCTTGCAGCTGTGTAATTCAGAGGAAAGGGAAATGAAATACTAAAAATATTTATTTTAATCTATACCATTTGACATATAAGGAAGAAAGAGTGCTTTTCTCTATAGTTCTTTACTTGCTGTAGATGTTGAGCTGTTGGGGGAGGTTCCATAAATAACATGTAACTGTTGTTAGCACAGGATCATGTGTATTCTTGCCAGTGTACCACAGCAGCATGATGTGGATGTTTAATTGCAGAGAAACATCTGGTGCACGGAGACTTGATAACAGGAACAGGGTGGTTGATAGTTGCTGCCGTAGTTGTGATAGCTGTTGTTATCTAAGAGGTGTGTTTCCTTTATACCTTCCAAGTATTTCCTTCTGAAAAAAGTAATTATCAGACTCTTAAAATTTTCTCTGCATTAATATTAGGAACACTTGAGAAACCACGTATCTAGTAGTCATGATCTAGACAAACATCAATGTTTTGCTTTGGTTTTTATCTGAAGCACCACAGGAAAAGTAATACTTTACCAGAACGGTTATTTGGTGCTCCACAGAACAACAGGTAGCAAGCAGGTTCATTAGTCATCATTCACTATAATGTATCTTGGGGTACTCTGGAATTGAATAAACTTTTAAAGTCACTTCTTGGAGTGAATTCTGAAGGCAAGAGAGAGCTCATAATCTGTATTCAGCTATGTTTTTTGTTTGTTTTGTTTTGGTGTTTGTTTTTTGTTTTTTTTAGCTGTATGCAATGTTGCCATTCTTTTCTTTCTCTCTCCTTCTCCCTAACCTTACTTACAGAAAGGAATTTAGAGCTAGTTATTCCTCTCACCTAGCCTGCTAACATCCCAAGGGTTCTTCAACAAGTGCCTGGAAGCTGTGGTAGCATTCATCAGAAAGATGACTATTTTGCATTTTACCATGTGATCTGGTGGATGGTTCAAGATAGACCATAGTTTTAACCTAAGTAAATATCAGTATTATAAATAATCTTCATCATTCTTGACCAAGGATGAAAGAAGACTAATCCTCTATTTTAATTCTGTTTTTTCTGTGAGTAACTGCTTCAATCCTGATACTGTGGTGAAGAATTTGCTTCAAAAAGCAGATAATAAATATAAAGTAGCAAAGTGGCTTTCATGATTATATTTTTAGAGACTGTTTTACAAAGGCTCGTCATTGTGTGCTTTTTCCTATCCCTTATTTATGCCAGCCTGTATTCTTATTTTGAAGATGATTCATATTGATCCATATTGCAAAGAAGAATAGCCATGTCTACACAAGGCTCTTCTAAAGCCATTTTGTACAAATGTCTAAGCTTTCTCTAAGCTGAAAGAAAGCAGCTCGCATGAAGTGTCTGTGTTTTTTGTTTTTGCTTTGAATACTAAGAGAAACGGGCCTTTCACCTAAAGCATCCTTGAGTTTGTCTTGGAGTTCCAAGGTGCTCAGAGTTGTCTTTGATTACAGGCAGAGGACAGCCTCTTAGTCAGGCTGATTGTTTCAGTGATACTGTGATGTTGCAGAAACAGATGGGCAAGTTAGGCTGTTCTTGTCCAAAATGGTTCTGCAATGTAGTTGTGATGTAAGTCATCAAATACCCCCTAAATCTGCTAAGTAATTGTTGTTGATGAATTATTCAGCAGAGAAATAGATGAATAAGAGGGAGTCTTTCCTTTAATAAATAATTTTATACTGAGTCATAACTGTGTGAATTTTCTGGAGGAAGGATATTGGATTTCATGGTACTGAAACTGTTTTTGAACAGTTTTTCTTCTGAAACATCTGTTTAGACTGGCTGAGGAACACTAAACTTCATGTTATCAACTTTACACAGTTTTTCTCTATAAAGTGTCTAATAGAAGAAAATCATCTAGATCACTCATACTGTGCTGGGAGAAAAAGAAAAGCAATTTCTTCTCAAACAGTTCTTACGTGATTTCAGGATGTCTTAAGGGATAACTAATAGAAAACTCTGCTAGAGCTATGGCTTCATAAATGGTTTCCTTCAGAAATGTCCATGCAATTGGAATTTTGTTACAAGCACCATTGAATGTCCTTCTTACTGGCACAGAATGGTTGACACATAAAGCCAATGCTTTGTTAATAAAGTACTTGCTCAGTAATAATTTGATTTAAAGGTTTGTTGCCAATATCTGGCCCTGATTGACTGACTTACCAGATGAGACTCAGTAAATAAGAAAATTCTGCTTTGCTGTGTCTTTTATGGTTTGCAGTCTGTGACCTGTTGTGCTCAAGTGTTAGTCATCGGCAGCTGCCCCAGTGCAGCACTTCTGCGATGAAAGCCAGTCTGACAGTAACTCTCCCACTTTGTCTCTCATGGTGCTGTGTCTCATGATCTACAGCAGTGGTACAGGGAAGGAGTGAGCTGTGCTGTGTATGAATGACCTAGAAGAGCAGCTTTTGTTTTGCTGCTTGGTCAGATCTGTGTGTAAGTTGCAGCTGCTGTTTCTCCTCTCCCACCTTTTCTTTGAAGGAAAGTATGGGCGATACATGTCACTGCACTGTGACTGTCTCTAGCTACTGTGTGTATCATTAGCTTCTCTAACTTGCATCAAGGGTGGAAACAAAATACCTGGGTCCTATAGACTGCTTTGATTCTCATCTTAAGGTGCCAGGATAGTTTCAGAATATGTGCCAGCTTGAACTTTGTTCTTGCTTGTGTCCTGTCTTTAGAAACATTACATTTCTAAAGTTTTCAAGTCATTATCAGAGAGGTGAAGCTTATCTTAGGGTCAAGGGGGGAAGATGAGAGAGGAAAAGGAGAGAGAGGATAAATTAAATTTTCCAGAGGTGGCTTCTTGTTTCTCTCCTCTTCCTTTCCCCATTGTGAGAAATTCTGCTGTGTATAAGAGAGGAATAATCTTACAAACTTTCTGTAGAGTGCTAGATCTATGTCTATCCCTGAATTTTTCTACTGTGGCCCCACAAATGGGTGAGAATTGGGTCTTCTAAAGTTGGTCTTCCTCTTTCTGTGGTGTACCTGATATGGCTACACTTTGCTCTTGCATGTGCCAGTGCTATTGTTTGGTTACTTTTCCCCATTACTAATAGAGATGATTTCAGCACTTTGTTTTACAAATCCTCATGCCTCAAGGTATGCATTTTCATACCTAGCAGTGAGAGGTTTATTTCCTTTTAATTGATGTCTGACCTGTTCTTTGGCTCGTGTGTTGTAAGAATCTAAACTAGTTGTTTCACATGCTTCCTTGACAGTTTTGCAGTTTATATAAACAAAATGTATCTGGCAGCTGGTGCTGTTTTAGCTCAACAGTACAGTTGTTCTTACCTCTTTCTCCATAGAGATAGATCTACTGTATTTGACTGAGTTAAAGAAATGCTTAATACAAGAGTGTGGACCAAACAATTTTAAAGACCTACTTAAAGGGTTTCGTATGAGAGGGAAAGATACATGTGATACTTTCTTCTTTGGCACTTCTGAAGCTCTGGTATTTGAAGTGTTAAAGAATGTTAAAGACCTCACTCTTTAAATTGTAAATAGCCTTGGTGGTATTTCAGCTCCTGAACCAAAGCACTTGTTTTAGAGTGTCATTTAGATTCCTTGCTATGTTTGACATTCTTGTTTCCTCAACTATCTTTTGAAATGGAGCTTGCTCAGTGAAGCATTAAAATGAATAAAAAGAAAGAGAAATGTTATTTGTTAAATGAAATACTTCGGTATCTATGAGTATTGATCAGAGAGAAAGTATCAATTTGCAAATCCCTTAAAATATAAAGTAACCAATTTGACATATTTTCACCCTTTTAAAAAGTTGCCACTTAGCTTTAAAGGTGCAATTATCAAAATTAATATTCATTGTTTTTCTCCCAAGTGGGACATTATCGTGCTGACCTAAAGTATTATTTTCAAGGTCCGCTTCTGTTTGTTAATCCCCTTTTTAAAGAGGCTCATAAACAAAAGTTGTTTACTCAGAACAGACTCTGGAGTCTTCTGAATATTATGAGTAAAATACCTGTCCTGAAAGGACCTCCCAGTGACCAAGTCTTTGAATGGCAATTATCTGCATACAATGACCTGAAGTTCAGTTTTTTAAGTTTGGAGCAGGCCTCTGATCTCTGAGAGCCTTTCACACAGCCCATGTTAAACTCCTTGAACCAAACTAACCCACTCTGAATTGCTGTGCAAAATCAGTTGTCTTTTCTGTGCATGCAGTTTAAACTCTTTGATTTCCAGAGAGATGGAATAATTGCAGAAAGTGCAGTCCTCCAGAGTGTTATGGTAAAGCTATCTTTGAGCAGGGTAATGTTGGTCATAAATATATGATTTTACTATTTGTTTGTGATAATACTGCGGCTATGGTAATGAAGTGTGGGATTTGGAGTAAGTCTGTAAGAAAGGAGGCTTTGGTTGAAATACCATGTTTAGATTTGGTTACTTTAATTTCTTGTTTAGTTTGCAGCTTGAAGCTGAAGCTACACAAGCTGTTGATTTTTATCAATTATGCAATGGTTTCTGTTTGAAGGAAAAGAAAGAATATGCAGAAAACAAACTGCAACAAAATAGATACTGAGTATCTTTAAAAATGAAAAAATCATTGTAGCATATTTTTTTTTAGAAAATTTACTTATTGCACTTACAATTGTCTGTACCATTTGTACTTTTTAGTATATGTATCAGAGCTTGCATAAAATATGTTGATATGGATGGAAATAACTCTATTTGATGGAAAGGTCTCATGAAATGAAGCATTATGCCCTACTGTGTTGTGCAAAGGGGAGTGCAAGCCTCTGATAGCCTGCTGGATTGTGTCAGAGTATGAAAGAGCCAAGGCCATTGCATAGACACTCCTTTTTTTGAAGGTCCTTGTGATGGGGGGTGATTCTTGGTGACTGGAAAAAGGTACATATGGCCATTTGCAAGGAGGGTCCAGAGACTGGAGGTTGATCAGCCTAACCTTAGGCTCTGAGAAGATTAGGAAGTATGTCTTGGTAGGATAAGGAGGTGGTTGGGATCAGTTGACATGGGTTTATCAAGGACAAACCAGCCAGCCAGCTTTTGATGAGAAGTGACTGACTGTATGGATTAAGACAGTGGTTGGAGTCAATGGACAAAAATTGCAACAAGGGAAATGTTGAGTAGATAATAAGCTAAAAAATTCTAGAAGAAGAACAGCCAAATGTTGTGCAATGTGTTCTGGAGGGGTTTTGTAATCTGTGGAAATTCTCAAAAGTGTATATAATCCTGTGCCTTCCCTAATGTTGAAGTATGTGTTTTGTTTCTTTTTCTTCACTTAGTACATTGAGATATCTTCTAGTTTTCGGTTTTGCTGAACAGACTTCAGTGAAAAATGGCAAAACTAGTGTAAATTGCTTTAGACAAGTCTATGTGTCTGGGATGGGAAGCAGTCTGGGATTTCTGGCTTGGGCCCTTTCCTAGGGGAATGCAGCTGACAGTGACTGTTGGGGCTGGTGCCTGTTGTTGCTACAAGGCAGTGGAGCAATGGAGGCTGTGGGCAACGGATTTCAAAGCCTGGTGCTGGTCTCTCCAGGTGCTTATGCTGTCAGGATCTCTTGCTCCTTTCCCTGCTTTTTGCTGTACTCTGATATAATGTGTCCTTGTTTGTTTTCTAAACATGGAGAAAACTCTGTAAGCCATATTAAGTCATAAATGTGCTCAGTCCTCACAGGCTCACTTGTTCCCTGCTGCAGCTAACAAT
The DNA here is from genome assembly GCA_013397155.1 of Irena cyanogastra. NCBI lineage: Eukaryota > Metazoa > Chordata > Aves > Passeriformes > Irenidae > Irena > Irena cyanogastra. Next base: position 278,674 of record VWZV01005807.1, read on the forward strand.
GGGTTTCTCGTGCATTACCAAAATATTTCTTATTTACTGTAGAACCTTCTCATTCTAGCTCTGTTCAGACATTGTTTGCAAGACATGACTTGGTCTTTTCAAGTCCTAGAAGAGTGATGGCTTTTACAGTGCTCTTCTGACTAGAGGAATAACTCTACACATTTCAGTAAAATAAGTTTAGTTGTCTTGGCTAAAGGTGAGGTAGAACATTACCAGTTTCTTGAATTTCGAAAGTGTGGGTGCAGCTTTGGTGGGCAGCCTGGTATTACATTGTACCTTCAGATCTGAGCCCTAAGAAATGGGAAGAGGGATGAGAAATGGACTGTCATACTGAAGACTTGGGATGGCTGGAACCTTGAAAAGGTCTGAGGGAGATCTACGGAGAAGATACGGATGGTGATCACAGACATAATAAGTAAATAAATAGACATAATAAATAAATAAATTAATCCAACATCAGTATTCATATTTGAAACCAGTTTTTTAGGTGAAGTATGTATCAGAAGTGTATCTTGTCCTGCTCAGAGAGCTCCATAAAGCTTTGGAATCAAGTGCTGCTTTTTGAGGAAGAAGGGGAGAATATTGACTTGAAGTTAATGTTTTAATTCTTTTTATCTTAGAACACAGGAGACTTGATTCTACAATGAATCAGACTGGGAAAAGATATATTGAAAAGTAAAACAAAATATCACATGACATGATAAACCCAAATACTTAATGTTGTGTTTGCTTTGGTTAGTTCGTGTTTAAAATTCAGGCAATGTTAGTGAAATAAAATTATTTCTAATACTTCCTGTGTTTGTTGTTTTCACAGATGACATGGCAGAGCTTCTTCTTGGGGAGTCCAAACTAGAACAATTTTTGAAGGAAAATACTCTTAAACACAGTAGTAGTCCCCGGGGCCCTCAGCCAAAACTGACTGAGGTCAGGAAACATCTCACGGCAGCACTTGATAGAGGTAATCTCAAGGTATGTAAGTTGGCCTGAGCAAGAATTAGGAAAGTTGAAATTGACTGAAGTATTGAGGAAAGGTTCCTTAAATTATATTTGTAGGTTCTGAAAGTGAGATTAATACAAGAGAGCATTTTCTGTCAGAACCTTCTAATGTTCATAACCATTCTGGTCCTTCTCCAACTTAACTGTTGTTGTAGCTACTACATCAGCTTACTCTTCTGTACTCAACATCCATCTTTTCAGAGGTCAAAAGAAGCTTATTTTACAGTCGTCTGTAACATTTTGTTTTCAGTGGCTTCTGGGAGTATTAATTTCTCTTTCTTTTCTCTCTTCATTCCTCCATTAGTTCTTTTTTTCAAGACATTTATTCTGCCCTGATACTTTGAAATTGTGTGAATTAAATATGTAGGCTGTGGAACATATATCATTACGTTTTGATGCTATGTTATTTTCAACTGTGCTTGTGTTAGAAAAAGAAGTCTTTGGAGGAGTTGTAATGATAGGCTGCCTTTAAATAGTTTTATCACCTGGAAAAGCTGGTTTCCAACTGAGAGGTATTTTGGGTACATGTGTAAATACACATGTGAATATCTAAAATGACTGGTAATGCTTTTCAGTAGCTTGCTGGAATGACATTTAGTGAATTCCCCCCCTACTTCAAGCTTCTCAAATATTACACAAGACAGGATTTTGTTCGTTTGTTGCTCTGTTAGAAGAAATATTCTGGGCATGACAGAAAACATACCTAATAATTATCAGAAAGAATTAGGTGTGTTTTCTCATGGAAAACCCTTTCTTATTTCTCTTCCTTCTAGCCAGAATTCCTACAAGAAGCTAACCTAATAATGGCCAAATTAAACTATGTGGAAGGTGATTACAAAGAAGCTCTGAACACATATGCTAGAGTTGGTGTTGATGACTTGCAGCTGACTGCAGTGCCACCATATCGGCTACGGATGATTGCTGAAGCATATTCTACAAAAGGTAAGATTGCTCTTTCCAGTATCATAATGTGGAAGTAGTGTTTTAAAAGTTAATTTTTATCTTGTCCAAAGATGACGAGTTTTTTAGTTTGAATGTCATCTACAGAGTAGTGGAGTGCCATATTTGTAGATAAAATAAAAGGATGCTTTGGGTCCTTTAAATTAATCTGAGTTTGTGATAGTTGACAAGACTTTTACCTCAATTAATATTCTAACTGTGCTGTCACCTGATCAAATTTTTTGAGTGTGTGTATTTAAAAGTCCTCCCATATATGTCACAGTAACTGTGGCTAGTTGCTAAAAGTATTATCACTGTTGCTGAAAGTTAAGGGCTACAGAATGCAGTGCAGTTTTTTGGCAGCTGTGGGCAGAATGGAGAACTTTGATTCCTTTTACTGAATGTTAATTGGAGAAGAGTGATGCCTTTTACTGAATGTTAAAATGCTCAGCCTAAGCTGGGTTGCATAGCTAAATTGCCACTTAATTGAGAAGAGTACTAATAACATGATAACTTAAAGCAATGCATCACTTGTGCACTTTTATTTCTGAATTTTTCTAATGAAATACAGATTTTTCTATGAATATTGGTTTTTAAAAAAAATTCAGAAAGTGAAGGTAATTAAAAACCATTTTCTTCTTTACTACTCTAGTATAGTGAAAATTGTAATGCTGGCCTTGTGTCTTAAGGTGGCAGTGCCACTTCAGTTTAGAAAACTCTATAATAGACTTAGGGGTGGTCAGTGTGTTGAGGAAAATGGCAGTTCGTATGCCAGGGGTTTATTAGAATTTACTGAGTGAACTGTTTGCTTTGGTCTGCTATGTTTAAGCATGGGTTTGGTTGCATATGTTCTTTTTGTTATGGCAAGAGGAGTGTCAAAGGCAGCAAAAAATTTGTGAGAGACTTCTATAGCTTTGACTGACAATTGATCAAGGATTGTTTCTAACGTTAGTCTTGGGAGAGAGTGGCTGTTTTCCACCAACACAGTCCCCCAGTAAATGTTAGACAAGCATGAATCATGTCGTATAGAGTTGTCAAGGAAATGAGGGAACTAACTGTTAGCAGGGACAAAAGGATGCTTCATAAGTCTGGTCACTATTCAGATTAAAGTGGGAAGTGGGAGTATAGGGAGAATTCTTGTATATGATGTGAATCTGCTCAGTTTTCTCAAACAGCGTGTCTGTGGGCTTTAGAGCAGTGTCTGCTTTGGTACACTTCCACTCAGGTTTGTGGATTTTGGCTCTTCTTTTTGTTTTGTTTTTTGAATCTATGAGGATATCTGTTGAATTTGTCATGTTCTTTCCATGGACTTGAACGACTATAAGAACCTAAATTTGCTTTTATCTCCAAGGAATTTAATTGAATCTTTTCCCAGAGCTCAACTCTTCTGGCTGTGTTTTATTTGGCCTCATAAGGATATAAACCAGTTGAAACCATAGTGACATAAATCTTGCACATAAAATTAGTATTATTAATTTCACTTTATTCAAACATAATGTATTAGAAAATAGAAAACCATATACCTTTTCTACTCTGGAATGTTTTGTAGGTTCAGAATTTTTTTTAAAAAGAGAACAGAAACTCAGCATATTTTCTGTCTAGATGTGTGGGGTTTTTTCTTTCTGATTTCAAATTTTATTCTTAAAACATTGAAATCTGTCATATGAGGCTTGATTTGTCTTCAGGGGACTTCATTACTTTTGTCAATTCTATTGGGTGACTGGGTACCAGTTTACCTGAGCAAACTATTGGGGCTTTTTGGTTGTTTTGTTTGTGTTCAGGAACATCCTTTTTTGCTATTATGTTTCCAGTTTGAATGAAATCGTAGGACAGTTTGGGTTGGAAGGGACCTTGAAGATCATCTCATTCCAATTGCCCTGCCATGGGCAGGGACACCTTCCACTAGACTGAGCTGCTCAAAGCTCCATCCAACCTGGCTGTAAACACTCGTGGGGATAGGGCATCCACAGCTTCTCAGGACAGCCTGTTTCAGTGCCTCACCAACTTCACAGTGGACAGTTTCTTCCTGATAGCTATTCTAAACCTGCCCCCTTTCAATTTAAAGCCTTTATCCTTTGTCCTATCCCTACATGCTCTTCTAAAATGTCTGTCTCCAGCTTTCTTGCAGGCCCATTTAGGTACTGGAAGGTGCTTTAAGGTCTGCATAGAGCCTTCTCTTCTCCAGGCTGAGCAACTTAAATTAAAAAGATGAAAAAATTTTCATTTCCTTTCTTCTCATGGTGGAGGATTGCGAGAGTGTAGTCCTCTGTGTGGTCTAGAATGGGATCTAATCACAGAGCAGTCTTAAATTTAGTATTCAAAGTCTGGACAGATATAGAGTAGCTGACAGCTAAATAGCATATGTTTCTACCCAGTAGTACACATGCAATTCTCACTCTCTTCCCCATTTCTGGTTGATGTTTTTCTTTCTCCTTTTAAGAGTGACTGTAAACTTCACAGTCTGAATTCAGAGTCTCTTCAGAGGTGACTGAGGCTTGTAAGTATTATCCAATTAAATACAAGTTATGCTTACAGAGATTTTCTGCTTCACTGGGATTTTTATTGCTGCTTGTATGTACAGGGATAACTGAATTACAGAAAGTTTATACAACTCTTTGGAGTATTTAAATTTTATTTCTTTGGCAGTCATAGCACCATGTTATTAAGCAGTGAGGGACTGTCCATGCCTGTTTGCAAGCATTGGCCCAGCTGCACCATTTAATGCTGCACCATGCAGAGGCAGTGAAAGATACCTGCTGAAATTTCCCCATTTGAGTCCAGTTCCAATGGATTTGCAGTCTTGTATACTGTTGTGTAGTGGTCAAATACTGATGTTCTTACCACTGAGAAAGGCAGAGAACAGATAACAAATGGTAGTTTTTAATTGCCTTATTTTTTTTCATTATTTAGTGTGGGACCACCCCCATGTACTTACCTTTTCACTGCGAGGCTTCATTCTGTAACCTCCGAGGTGATAGATTGAGAGGGATGCATGAGTTGACATGTTTCTTCTTCTACAGTTGTTACAGGGTACTTATATGAGCATGTTGCACTGTAACCATAGACAGTTCCACAGCTCACAACAAGCCATTGGAAATGACCTGCTTTCCAGATGGCTCATCTTACTCCTGCACATGGAACACACAAAGCATGTCTCTCTGTTCTTCACAGCCAAGGAAGGGTCTGTATGTGTGTATGGATGCAACAAAGTACAAAATGGATTCAGGGTCAGCTTCAAGCTAAATTTTGCTGGAGTTTTATCTACTGACAGCTAAAAAGAAGGGCAAGAGGAACAGCAGTAGTGACAATGGTGGGGAGAAAAAATGGAATTGGAACATGGAAGGGAAAACTAGAGAACTAAGCCATCTACTGTCAGTTGTGCACTCATGAAGCAGGTCCTCACATTTTTATTACATAAATGAGTTAAATGCTAATATATGTGAATGTTTTTAATACTTTATGCTGCTCAGAGTTTTAGTTGAGGACAGCATATTTAGAAGACTATGTATTAGAAGAGGCGTAATATGGAATGACAGTAAGTCAAGCCAAGGATTCAAAGACTCTCAAACCCTGCAAGGAAGATTGAATGATTGTTATTAATTTCTTGGAAATATCTAGTTAGTGAAATGCTGCTTCAGCTCTTCCAAAAAAAGTTTCTTGCTAGATTTGTCGAAATGCAACACTGTAAAATTTCAACCAATTTTTAGAAAAATGCTATCAACTTACCTTTTGAAATATTTTCTATTTCCATTACATGTGGTTCTTTGCAAGCCTCTGGTGCGTGGGGAATCACAGGCTCTCAGTGCCCAAGAAGTGCTGGAAAGTGGTTCCTTTCTGTTGCTCCTCCTAAGGAAACTGCAAAATTGTTAGTGTGGGGATAAAGGCATGGCTTTATTTTATCAGGCTGAATAGCTCATGGACAAGTTGTTTGGTTTTAATTTTTTCCCGCCTAATAACTTCTAGTAGTGATGTCTTGTGCTTTATCCTACTCGAAGATGATGTGGGATGATCTGATGAAAAGTTATCTGTTTCTGTGTCCATGAAAACAGTGGGGAGCAGACTAGCTGTGTGAATGCATGAGGCAAAGCCTCAGAAACTTGGTTTGTATAATTCCAATATTTTCTTGTCTTTCTTCACACTTTTCCTCAAATTCACATGTTAAAACAGAGTTGTAGAGAAGATGATTTTCTTTTATGTAGTTAACTTCATGGGCTAGCATACCTTTTTGACTTTACACTGATGTTTTTGTGTGTATGCCCATAGAATGCAGTTCTGATTACACCTAGTGTTTTCTTTAAGGAAGGAGCTAGTTTCGATGATGTGCTTCTGAGTAATGATTCTATATGGGTATGTACAAGGTGTTGTGTGGGATAGAGTGTTAATAAAATCATAGTTTTTGTATTAAATCCATAATTTTTTAAAATTCAAAGACTTACTTGAAAACATGCAGTGGGACATGTTTAAAATATAATATAAAACATAAATTGAGAAGATGGAGCTTTTCAAATCAATGGACCACTTAGCATTTGCAAAAACATGAGAATACTTATTTGGATCTGTTGGTTAGCTTTTCCCCCATCTGCTTGTAAATTCATTTGACACATAAGTAGAGAAGAAGAATCGAATAAAATGATTTTTTGTAGCAAAATGCCTATGGTTGGAGTTGCCAGCTTGTTTCAAGAGGGTGTGATGAGGGAGAGAAAAATAGGCATAAAAGAATGGCATTGCTGAGGAGACGGGCAGGTTTGCATGACTGTTGTGGCAATGTGTTAGCCTGAGAGCAGATGTATGAAATTGCTGGAGCTGGCTCCCTGAAGCTGTTGCCTGTTGGTCACAGGAGCATGTCATTCCTTTAATATGAAATTTTAAGGAGCAATACAAAAAAAAAACAGATTTTTTTTTTCTTCTGCCACAAATATAACTTGGATATCAGTACTGGTTATTAGAGATTTCTTATGTGGATTGAGCAAAGCTAAGAAATGAGGCTGGGCAGGGTGAGGAGGAAGGAAAGACAGTCTTGATATTGTGGTGACAAGTCTTGGCTCAAAGTAAAATGTAGAGGTGTTTTGCACATTTCTGGATATATTAAATATTATATTTAAGCTTCCTCATAGGAAGGACTACTTTCTGTTAGATAGAGAAGTTTCCCTTGTTCAAAAGGTTCCCTTGTTCATGTCTCTTTGGGGTCTATTTGTTTACATTCTTCCCTAGATCAGTTTAATTGGCAGTGCTCAGTTCTGAGATTGAGGGGGATCTTAAACTTATGTGGAATTGAAATAAGACAAGTTATGAATCCATAAAGAAGTAAAGAGTATGTATGTCTTTTCCTTTTCATGTTAAGCTTGTGTTACTAGCTCCAACTTTTCCTACTTCCTTCTCTTACAAGACCAATCAGAAAAAAAATTTTATGTGCTGTTGCCATACAGAAGCTTGTATTTATAATCCATTTTAATATTGGCTGAAGCTAATAATCCCCTAGGGCTGTGGCCTCTGGGAACAGAACAATTAAGTTTCTGCAAGTTTTCAGCAGTATATGAATGCGGTAATATACTGGAAAGCATGCATAGGCATTATTCAAATACTGTGCAGGCAGTGTCTTCTATGTTTCTAAGCAATTTTGTTTGTTTATGGAAGCAGAGATGAAATGCATGCACAATGGGATATTGAGGTGTTATTTTGGGGAGGAGCAACTTGCCAGGAGCTCTGCAATAGCAAGTTTTCATTTAAATAGGAAATAAGCTTATTGAAATTTTAAATAACATAATTCTGATACTGCTGCCTAAGACAGAAGACATAATTGAAAAAATGAATTTATAATACTTGGCATTACTAATTAGTGATCCTTTTTAAAAATGCTTATAGAGGAACATAGCAATTTACAGGTCTGACATTTCCTAAAGTGTACAACTTTGTAAACTTGATAAAGTAAAGAAAATGTGTTTGTAATTAACACGGTGTATAGATTCATAGACAACTTCAGGTATCTGTCAAGATACTGTGTTGCATTACAGTAATGAATTCTTATTAAGTATGTGAGGGATGTTGTTTTATAAGTTGGATTGTGACATTACAGAATTTTTGCCTTATTGCTGCAGGTCATTTTAGATCTTTATTGCTTACATCTTTGTCTGAATAACTGTGTTTACATTTACATGATGTATGTTGAGAAAGGTGAGGCTGTCTTTACTGCTGCTGACCCATATTCAAATTTAATGTTGCATTTACCAAGTTAAATGATTGGCTATTAATTAGTTCTGTTTACAGAAACATGGAAATACTCATTAGGTTCAGTGGCAGTGTCAGGTACATTTGGATTGCTACTTTGCAGTTAGGAAAAGATGCTGCACTTAACTTTAATCATATGCAATTGTAATGGGATCTTGTGCACTGCTGGGCTGTGTCAGCAGACACCAAGCTACTCTTCATGGAAGAGTGCTAAATGAAAGCTGGTTTAGTAATTATGCTGGAGATCTCTAGACTCATTAGGCAATAGGTCAAGAACTCAGCTTCCCCTCCTCCTCCTGTCTTGCTGTGCAAATGTTGCAGACTGTCCACGAGCATTTTGCAGACCATGTCTAGGAGGCCTGTGCCACAGGGAGTTCAAATTTTCTCCATTAAAACTTTTCTTTCTTCAGACTACATTTGTGACATCTGCCCTGCTGGAGCAGGGGCTTGGGAGGAGCCCAGGCATTTGTCTTGCTTTCCTCAGTACTGCTTTTAGCTGTCTTATTTGAGAGCTAAACTCTGCATGAGAATACTATGTTTCTTATTAAAATAGAATTCTTTAGGACTGGTGCAGTTTGGTGGTGTTTCTTGGTTTCTCCCAAATCTTTAGAATTTCTTCAGAATCCTTCCTTTGGCAGAGGGAGGACAGATTAAAAGCGTTGGGCTCCAATTAAAAAGTAGTGATTCTGGCCTTTTTTTCTCATGCCACAGGAAGAACAGGTATCACAGTAGAGCTTTGTCTTTTTTCCTTAGAGGTGCTTGTAGGAGCAATCCTGACACTTTACAGCAGATCAGTGTAAAAGCCACAGTTAAATAATTTCCTGTGCTCTGGGCAAATAGCTTCCTTGATGTGCATTCCATATGCTGGTGTGCAGCATTTCTGCTTTTGGGGAACGTTCAACAGAGAGATATCCACTCACTCCAGGATGTGCAGCAATAACCAGTCCTTTTCCCAGCTTTTAGCTCTAGTTTGAACTTTTTCAGCTCTGCCACAAGATGCTGGCCTGTTAAAGGGCTATACTGTAGCAAGAATTGGCTGGCATATGGTTATTAAGAAACAAATGTGTGTGCGGAAAAATACTGATCTCTTCTATTTAAAAGATATCGTAAAAGTCTGTTTCTTAAGAAAATACGAAGATTTGAATGCATTGCATTTAGGGGGAAAGTGTTTCACAACAATTGTCTCAGATGATGTTAAAAGAGATCCCAAAATGTTGTTATGGTTTTATTGACTGCTTAGAGTAATAAGTAGGTATTCAATTCGAAAAAAGAGGTGAGTATTTCTGGTTTTTCTCCCTTTTTAACTCTGAGAAACTTCAAGACACTTAGAAGCACTAGCATAACTATGGCATTAGAAAAGCTGCAGTAATGAAATGACATTGCAGTTTGAGCATGCATGATAAAATCCTCTGTTCTGCCTGAAAAGTTGTGCTTATGTTACTCTGGGTTTAGTCTAGAATGGAATTTAATTCTCTGTAAGTAGTCTGTGTTTAAAAGAGTGACTAGCCAGAGGAGCTTCCCTTAAAAATCTAGTGTGCTAAGAGAAGGAGATATTGGCCTTTTTTCCGCTGCCTTTTCTGCAAAGCACGTGGATGAAACTAGCCATAAAATAGGAGACTTTGCATTCTGACAGTTTTTTTGTTTCCTTAAATTGACTAAACCGATAGACAATAGGCAATCCCTACAGTATATCTGGAGTAACTGTAAAAGTAAAAAGTAGTTTGTTATAAATGTATTTGATTACTCTTTATTCTGTTTCTCTATTCCTTAATAATAATTATTTTTCAGATATCAGTAGGGAATGAAGACAAAAACAGCCCCATGCTTTGCTTTCTAAAAAAATCTCTTGAGAAAATTCTCTGCAAGCAAGAAAAATCTTTGATTGAGGACTTAATTAGTCCTTCCCTTCAGTGAGATTAGCAGTATATGTTCTAAGTTCAGAAATAAACAAACGTGGGAGTTCCTTGATAGCAATAACAATATGCTAAACATGAAGTTTCTTTAGAAGGAGGTGAAAAGGGGCTTTTTGTGTACAGCATTTGGAACGCTTACCATATCATAGATCAACACTTTGCATATCATGTATAGGGAAGACAAAGTGCTGTATACTGAAATACACTTGGGTTTTACATGTCTATGTAAGGAGAACAGGAAGCAAACCCAGAAATCTTTATGTATTGATGCAACTCTCTCTCTTGAAAAAGCATGCTTATTGACTTAAGTATGAAACAGTAGTTCGTGGTTTTTCCTCTGTCCTGTGATTTGTCTACTGGAAACAGTAGATAAGCAATGGGGTCCATTATTATTTGTGGTCTCTAAAATTTATACAGACAAGGTACTGGCTGGGATCATGGATAATCCTCAGATACACAACGCTTTAGGTGTGATAGGCCTTACCCTTGTGGTTTTGTTGGGTTTTTTTTGAATGATCTCAGTAGTGGTCTGTGTGGTAAGAGTACTTGGTGAACTGTGCTGTGAATTCCCTTTTGACCTTAGAGTAACTTTTGGTTTACTCTGTATGGTGAAATGGGACTGTGGCTTAATTGGTTTTCCTACAGAACTGAAGTCTGCAGGGGTTTTTGACATAAAAATGGGTGATGAACAACTTGTGTGGGGACTTCTTAAAAAAAATTTGTTGCTTGTTCTTGCTGAGGCATCCTCTTTTGGATAGTGGTCAGTTTCTGCAAATGCGGTGGTAGGGCCGGCCTGGTCTTCTATTTATAAAAAATATTTGGCTTAACCTTGGCCACTCTTTGAGACTACAGACACAAGAATGCCACTTATTCCAAGTGATAAAACTGTCTAGTGCTTGCTTTCTGAATATTTTACAAAATATGGGTAACTTTTTGAAAATTTAAGGAAAACCTTTGCAAGTTACCATATAATTTAAATATCAGAAATATTATTTTATTCTCCAGATGCTGTTTGTTGCTCTTCTGCTCTTATGACAAGCAATTTCAGAGTTACCTTGCAAAACATGTAAACTTATTAGTATGGACTCGTATTTATTTCACTGCTTCTCACTTTCTTTTCCCTCAGGAGTCATCTTGCTTGATATCAGGAGTAGATATGTATGAGATAAGTGTCTTCCCAAATTAAAACTGACCCAGTTTGTTGGAAGCTTTTATCTGAAGATAGTTTTAACTGGAAGGGCTTAAACTTAAAAGCCTTGACTGTCAAAGTCAACTTGTGATGCCAGTTGTCACACTACTCTTGAATGCAGAATCAAACAAAATAATCAAAAGTTAAATCAAGCAATAGCTATGGCCTTTACAGCAAATATAGTAACATTTTATAGCAATAACCTGTGCTTTATTTCCAAATATCTCTAAGCAGTGTATAAACAGTTAAAGAAATGCCTATCCCTTTGGAGGAGAACAGCAGATTCCTGCCTGGCAGGCGTGGGAAGAATCACAAAGGGGAGAACTGACTTGTCTGATTCTATGACAAGTTTTCAGCAGATAATTTAGGGTGATATGTGTTTTTTTGAACCTCGTGTGTTTCACTGTTCTATATGTTACCATGTGCTTGTTCTTGTTTTTGAGGGCCTAATATAATGATCCCTTTATTTCAATGAACTTCTTATCATCTCTCAGTATTCTTACGAGGAAGTGGGCAGTGTACTATGCAATTGTTATTGCTGTGCTGCTGTGTGTATCAATTTAAAATTAAATAGTGCTTTTATATACTTTAATATTTTATTTATTAAATTTCATCTATATTTAAGAAAAAATTAAATGAGTAGTCTGGAGTGACTTGTTTCAACAAAGTCATAATTACAGAAAGTGTAATTTATTAAAGGCTTCTCCTCCAGTTGATATGTTTTCATTTTGAATACAGCATTAAATTGCAATTTTTACTTGTGTCATCAAAACAGATACAGTATGCAAGCCATTCTTTTAAGTGATCATTTCAGAATAGATCTCCAAGTAAACTTCTTTCTCCAAAACATCACATGCTTAAAATATATAGAATTTCCTGGGTTTAATAAACATAACAGAAAAAAAAGTGGATACTAGCTATATAGTAGCATTTCTCTAAGAAGTAGTAATCTGTACTTCATCAAAGAACACTCAAAATTTAGTACGTCCCTACTGCATTACTTAAAATTTCTGGCTTAACACTGAGGCATTTTCATGTCATAACAAAAAATTCTCAGCTAAAATAAGAAAATGTCCTTATAGTGAGTTTTTCAGATTTAAATATTATAGTTATGGCCATAAACTTTAAAAATGGAAAGAATAAATCTGAGTCAGATCTACAGATAGTTGAGTAATATGCTTGATGTAGGAGATGGTTACCTGGGGGCATTGGCTGTTCATGGTACGGGAGAGAAGAAATGGGGAGGAGTGATCCACACACAAATTACCTGGTGCTTTCAGTCATTTGATGTGTTTATTGCAGCACATTTGTTGTATTCTTTAGTCACCTCTGAGTTTTAGGTGTTCATGTAGGACACAGCAAACTTTCTATCCAGTATCAACCTTCCATTTAGATCTTCTTTTCAGAGAGTCTCTTCAAACCTACTGTAGTAGGTTTGGAGTAGGCTTTTTTCCTGTAAGCCTTGCTGCTTTGGTATCTATGACTTTTCGTGCTAAAAAATTGCTTGGATGTTTGTGATTTGATTGGAAAATCAAAAAAAAGCAGATTAGTTGACTTCTCTAGACTATTGACACATATGGTTAACTTTTAGAGGTACGCTAGATGAAAACTATGACGTTAGAAACACCCAGTGTCTATTGTACTCAGGCTTAGTGAGTTTTTAAGACAGACAAGACAGTGTGTTTTCTGTACTTTAGTAATGCAGAGTTTTTCTGAAAAGTGTATTGGATGTTACTTTGTCTTTAGCAGGGGTTTTAGTACTGGATTCAGGATTTTGTGTTAACTGGATGAATAGCATATAAAGCTGTAAGATATGTGTTGTTTGTACTGGTAATAGGGTGGTCTGGAGAGTAAAGGTGGCCAACAAACGGTGATACAGACTTAAGGCATCCTCTCAAGCCAGAAATCTGGCGTGATGTTTTTTTATACATATAAGCTACATTTTTACAGAGATTGAAACTTAATAGATGTTCTGAAATAATGTGCAGGCCACAGATATGTCACAATTCTGAGTTTATCGATAAATAAACTCCAGGTTATGTAGCTGTGTCTTCCCAAGTTGTCTTTTGGTAATTGTGTTGAATGTACTAACTGTACAGTATTGATTGACAGAAAACTTTTGATAAACTCTTCTCCAAACTGGATTTGTACTACTTGGCATTCTATATATGCCCAATATATAACTATGTATTTTGTTGTTGTTTTTTGTTTTTTCTTCACCAATGGATTCTCAAAACTTTCAACAATGAATAGAGAATACAGTAATTTAAATTGTGGATGATATTAATGTGGGAGCAGTTGAAGGCACTTTAGGACTAGCATTTACTGCTGACAAGCTGGAAGAATGACCTGAAATAAATCTCTTAACATGTGGAAAGTGCTACCTCAAATACAATTAATTATTCAAATAAATATAAAATGAAATAGTTGGCTTGAAGGACTTGAGCTGGTGGTCTGTTGCAGATCATAAATGGAAGATAATTTTTACTGATATGTAAGGGAAGGTACTAAAGTTCAGCAGATTATTAGTACTTTTTTTTAAAGTATCCTTTATGAAAACCAGGAAGTCTTTCATCTTCTCTGTTCAGTGCTGTTGAGGCCTCCAAGTGAAGCCATGTATCCTGTTTTGGCACAGTGAGTCAAGGGAGAGGTAACCAGTTGGAGAGTGTCCAGAGGAGATAAAAATTATTAGCTGTCAAGGAAGCATGAAAAGAGAAATTGGTGAAAATTGACGTTTTTTTCTTGTGAGCATGTCTCTCTCTCTAGATGAATCAAAGAATATTCCAAGTTGGAAGGGGCCCAGAAGGATCATGGAGTCCAACTCGTACATGAATGGCCCATAGGGGGTTTGAACCCGCAACCTTGGTGTTATTTGGCACCATGCTCTAACTTGCAGTGTTTGGTGAAGAACAGAGTATCTTGTGAGGATGTGAGGATGTGAGGATGAATCAAAGTAATTAATCTAGAGAGGGAGATTTAAGAACTAGAAAAAAATACTATTTGTGAGAATAGTCGAGCTCTGTGGTAATTTGCATATGAAGGCCAGGGCATCCCTATTGTCAAAAGCTTTTAAGAACAGGTTAGACAAGTGTCAGGGGTTGGTTGATTCTTCCATCAGATAAATGGATTTGTATTCTCAAGGTCCTTTCTAGCACTTTAATTATCTTGAAAACAGCTGTAACAGAAGTGACTTGTGTAGGAGTTAGTATTGATTAGTAAGGGTTGTTGGATTTTTATTTGAGACAAGCCAAGATTTCTTTTTTTCCTTCAAAGCACCACTTAATGTATTTGTTGTGTAAGTCCTGAGCAGAAAAGACTTACATGGCCTCGATGAGACTGAACTGTCTCTTCTGAATTTAAATACAAAAAATACACTTCCAACACATTGTTTATTTTAAATGTATTTATTTTTATAGATGCTTTTGTCTTGCACAGTGACTGGGTTAATATTACCTTGAGTGTCTTTTGACACTGTACCTTGGTTTCTGTGATCACTCTGGACAGGTAAAGACATAGTAATGTAAAACTGATACAGAAAGACACTATGTATTTTTTGTGGTAGGTTTTCATAATGCCTTTTAAATCAAAATTGCTTTAAAAAATTGCTGCTTCTGGATTTATAATTATTAAGGAGGAATAATTTTTATTTATGTATTTATTAGTGTCTGTTTTAGGGGACCATATCTTCATTTCCTTTGTTTCTTTAGCTGCCTAAAGGGGCTTAACCTGGACTGTGTTTTAGCTATTAATATTATATGACATTAGTTTTTAATGCTTTGTTTTAATTTTTTTTTGCCTCCCAAGGTCTCTGTCTTGAGAAGCTGCCAATATCTTCCTCAGCAAGCAATCTCCATGTAGACCGTGAACAAGAAATTGTTACATGCTATGAGAAGGCTGGGGATATTGCTCTCCTGTACCTTCAGGAGATAGAAAGGGTAAGCTGGGGTGATTTTCTGAATTGAAGATTTAAAGATTAATATAAATGCCTTTTTAAAATAAATTTGTATGACACTTTATTTCCATGAGTTATACATTATTGCTTTTTATTTAGACTTTGAGGTACATTTGGGCAAAATGCAATACACCTGGGGCTCTGTTCTTTGGCTTGTGAATGCTGTTAGAGTGAAGTGAGCTGGCAATATCCATCTGATCCTCTTTTTCAGACCCATTGCTTGCAAGCCTCAGGCCTGTCACTGGACAGCTGTCTTTGGAGGAGTCATAAGACACAGTTAGGGTCATGAAGAACAAAAAAAAAAAAGGAAAGAAAACCGATGTGATGGGGGGAAAAAGTAATTCATACTGTTTTTAAAATACATACAGGTTTTTATTTTCTGAGGGTTTTTACTGTTCTATTATTGTCTTGTAGTGGCTGGTAGACTATGTGCACTAAAAACTGATTACATTTTGACAGCTTTTTTAATGCTGATGTAATACAATTATTTCTAAATTGTTTTTTGGAAATCACTCTGGAGATAGCTTTTAATCTTCTTACTGCTCTCTGCAGCAGTCTTTTCTAACCTAACAAGAGTTTTAGGTTTTTGAATACCATCACCTTCTGCTACTGAATAATATTTTAAATATGCTTTTTCATATTCTTCTCATTTGTATACCATTCTTCACAAAAATTTCTGAAAAAGTGTTATAAAGTTTTGCTTAGCAGTATTTCTACGTGGTAAATAAATTATCCCTAAGGATATAGCCAAGAGCTAAAGGATTTATATTTAGTGGCAATGGAGGTAAAGCTAGAAATGGTCTACTAGCCACCACGTACAAATGGCAAAGATTTCTCCAACATTAAATATTAGCTTCCATGTAAAAGTACACAAACCTTGATTTTAAGGTTTTTTTTTTTTCTAAATACACTTTTCCCCCCACCTTCTCTTGCATTCTCTT